>JAGKTK010026044.1:0-17067 GCA_018397895.1 Paralithodes camtschaticus | reverse complement strand
TAAATATAGGTATATAAAAGGTTAATATATGTATTAAGACAAAGTAAATATATAAATATAGGTATATAAAAGGTTAATAAAAAAACGGTTATGCACGTCAAAAAATATACCTTAAAAGAAAGTAGATATAGCCTATATGGGAGTCACTGATGTGCGATTTTATGTTAGCTAGAATGAATTAAAGACATGCATCAAAATACATTGGAAATTACGCCATTGTCTTGAAAGATATCAAGTGGAAGGGAACATAATTATTTTGAAAGATGTGAAGGCGTTTTTTATATAACATAACTTATGTAAAATAACCTTATTTATTTATTTGCAGATGAGGACTAACGTGGTGGTTCATTATCTTCACCTTTGTATAGCTAACCCAGAACCTTACCTATCACGAGTCAGAGCTATAATATTGTATCTTATAGCTAACCCAGAACTACCTTATCACCAGTCAGAGCTATTATACCTTGTTGTGTTGAAATAGCTTGGAAAAGTTGACAAAATAAATATAAACACTATTGTACCTTACCTTATCATATAGTTAATCCAGAACCTTACCTATCACCAGTCAGAGCTATTGAGTTATGAACATCGAAGGAAAGACATGGTTAGTATGTAAGGAAAAATGAGTCCAAAATTCTGCGATTGAAGAGTGACTAGAACAATTTAAGAGGATGAAGAAAATTTAAAGCAAAGGAGAAATAATTGAACGGAGACTGAATGAACCGGAGAATATGTAATAGTGTGAAGTGATAAGAAAAGAAAGTTAATTACATTTAGAAAAGTAAATAATAATGTAGAAACCAGTGGAAAGTGAAGGGAAAACAAGAGAAGAGAGAATAACAAAATATAAAATGTGTTTGACATTACAGTATATAGAAGATATAAAACAAGGTAACTTAGCAGTGTACGACTAAGCAATAAGAAAAACAACAGTAAATACCAAAGTAGAGACGATTTAGAGGAAAATTACACATTAAAGGAAGAAAGTAAAAGATAATTTCGAATTTGAAGGCTTATCAAATTAACAAATCGAAATGCGGGAAAGAACTCAAGACACACATGAACTAATACGAGAAAATTGAATAATGAGAACAATAAGATGAATAAAACTAAATAGTGTCAGACGTGAAGCAAAAGGGAGATAAAGGTGAGAAACAACAATCCCAAGAAAATAATATGAAAGATAACAAGTAGTTAGGAAAAGTGAATGATACTATAAATAGGACGTGAATCTGTATGTGTAGTGTTAATTATACTTGATGACTAGTGATATCACGAGAGAGAGTGTGTGTGAGAAAGGGGGAGGATATGAAGACAATCCAGCACTATGAAGACTGCCCAACTCCTCCCCGTGATAGTAATACTGTCTCACGCACTACACTTCACTATGGTAAGCTCCCAAAACTAACACTCGTAAGTAAACAGATTAATATTTATAATATATACCTGTATATATATATATCTATTTATTGCCAGACACCTACATCTCCGAAATGAATGGCCACGAATGATTCGCCTGCATGTTCCACTGTCATCCGTCAGCCTGCATTCCACCTCCCATCCAACACCACTTTCATTCATATACCTATCAACTCCATCCTTCCATCTCATTCTCGGTCTAAACTCCCTCTTCACCCCTTTACCTCTCTCGCATGCACTCTTTTAGTTATTCTCTCGCTCGCCATACGCTCCACATGACCGAACCACCTCAAGGTATTCCTCTTCACACTCTCCAGCACATCTACATCCAGTTCACATCGCTCAAATACTTCATCATTTCAATCATTTGTAACTGCTAGGGCTAGGATTCGAACCGTTCAGGCAGGAGGTCCATCCACCTATACCACCACGAAGGTAAAAGGAGAAATATGATACTTCTAACTGTATTCCTCCCCAACCTGACTCTGATTTCTCCTTTTACCTCCATGGTGGTATAGGTGGCTGGACCTCCTGCCTGAACGGTTCAAATCCTAGCCCTAGCAGTTATATTTGTCATCAAATGAACAATTAATCATTTGTCTGTCTGTCTTTCCATGTACCGGTAACCCCCCCACACACATGTCAATTAACTAATTTCAACCCTTATCTCTTTTGATTTAAACATCTGTAACAATGTCCATGCTTCACTCCTGAATGTAAATGTTAGGATCACCACACTATCATGCAGTGACTTCTTTACTTCCAGGCTCACCTCCGTATTCCTAGTAACTGCTTTCAACGTACCGTTACCGTACCTACAACGCTCTTACCCTGTTGCACCTTCTCTTGCACTTCATCTTCCAAACTTCCATCTTTACTGATCACCCTGGCCAAGTACTAAAACGAGCTGACGTTTTCCATTACCTGGCCATTCAACCTTACTTTACACTGTGACTGCATTCCTCTCAAAGATCATAACCTTACTCCTTAAGACACTGACTTTTAGTTTCTGTTTCTCACACAGTGCCAAACATATTTGCCAAACACTGCAGCTCCCACTCATCATCACACAATCGAACTGTATCATCAGCAAACAGCATCACAGGCAATTTCCACTCACTCCCTTCCCTTATCAGGGATACTCCAACACCCTTTGCTCTTCCTTGTATTTGTTCATGACTCCATCCATATATTATACACTGAACAACCATGGGGCATCAGTATCACACATTCCTGCTTTAATCCAACATTCACATAACATAACTCACTCTGTTCATCCTTTATACATACCGGTACTGCTGCCCTTGCACTCCCATATATGCTCTTCACCGCTTCAAAGTTCCACCAACTTGATATCTACCCCATAAATTTCCAGTGCTTTCCATAGACAGTTTCTATTGATTCTGTAATAATTTTTCTCTCCAAGTCCATGAAGGCATAATTTAGAAAGATAGATACGGTAGATAGACGGATAGATAGATAGATGATAAGATAGATTCACATTCTTCTTGTTTTTGTTTTATTTACTTATTTATTTATTTATTTTTTTTGTATAGCCTACACATATTTTTCTTGTGTTCTATTGTTTGTCTATTTTTGAACAGGGCCATGTTTTCTGGAACACCTTCCTGGGGCCACAGACTGGGGAAGGAGCTAAGAGGTGTGGCTGCTGTAAGTATATTATTTATGTACACCATTACATTAGTTCTGTACATTAGAGTAGTCATTACGTGTGTACGGGCATTATTAATTTCTTGTTTTACCTTACATTATTATTGGTATTAATTTTATTATTTTCTTGTGTGCATCATTACGGTAATTTAGTTGAATACATTTAAGTATCTTGTGTATGGAAAAACGTGCTAACCACAACACCACACTGGCCATATCAGAGTTGTTTCAACCTGCCAGGCATCTGCTGATCAGGGGTCATCTGGGTCCGCATACAATTAGGTTAGTTATGTACAATTTGCCGCACATATTCCGTTCCTCAATATCCCAATACATTTGTCATTTGGCAGCAGACACCCACCTCCCCAATCCCTCTCCCTCACACCACCTCCTGTTTTTTTTTTTTTTTTTTTTTTTAAACCTCGGTCTATGTATTGTGAAAACCCTGTTATCCTCCGGCAAATTACGGGTTAGGGTTGAGTGGAAGGTTGGTGAGTGCGGCGCCATCAAATGTATTGGGATATTGAGGAACGGAGTATGTGCAGCAAACGGTACACAATTAAATTGCTTTCATGCATACACTACTTTACTTGATCTTATAGCTCCTTTTGTGTGTATGCTTAGACATTTGTTTCCCTTCACAGCGCCGATAATGAACAAAATAACTTGAACAGATGACGTTAGCTTTGAAAATGGGCATGCTAATCCGTGTACCCTTTGTAAAAAAAAAAACACTCATTCTCACGGTAGGCCTATTCGCTCGTTATCAGGCACTTCGAAGGGAAATAATTGTTTAAGAATACAAGGGCTTATATTGTGTACCGGTACTCTATTATTTATACTTTGTACTCGCTATATATTCACTATGTTCTCACTATGTACTCAATCAGCCCCCTAGGTCGCCACTACGTCGCTCCCTTGCCAAAGAAAGTTATCTGAGGCTACAAGTGTTCCAAGACAGGGTAAGCTAAGGAGACTATCATAGAGCATCCTTGTACATAACGGGCAGGAAACGTGAGGGTTGGTGTTCAAGGGCTTTGTAAATAACACTACTGGTTGGTGTTATATTGGCTTTGTAAATAGTGTTCAAAATTATTTATATGTATTAGGCAATATGGGTGCTACAGAAGGCTTTGTAAATAGCATGCAAAATGACTGTTAACCATTTCAGTGCGGAGGATTTTCCGCTATATTAGGGCTCATTCAGGCACTCCTGATTGGTTAACCCCTTCAGACTCATATGACGCAGAGGTTGCCAGATTAGCAATAAGAAATAGAGTTCTCTCACTCTTATAATTACCTCTCCAAAATTAGTTTTGTGCCCACAGCTAACTTAAAGACAACTGCAGAGGTTGAAGTAACTAAACTAAAGGTTTCTAAATACCCCTGATGGTAACAAAGGTTTTAAAGTATCCCTAATAGGCTCAAAATTGCGTCATATATCGGAGAGGGTTAAACAAGTGCCTGAATGAAATTAAATGAGCTTTCAAATGACACTAGAGCGACCTCTCTAACTTACGTGTTTCACCCGCAGTGTTGCTGCAGACATAGGCAATATTCGCTAAAAATTAGCAATGTTCTGCTACACTTGCCTTTGGCAATACTGAATATGTCTCGGGAGACATGCCCCTGGGGGTAAGGGATTAAAATATGCCCCACGTGCCTTCTGCGTGTCGTAAGAGGCGACTAAAGAGGTTGGGTCGGTGGGCTTGCGACCCCCACCCGGAAAAAATACGTAGCAACGATAAACGAACAACCAGCCTCGGATGCGGACGGACCCTGTGTTGACGAACCCCGACCGACTATGGACAAGCCTACGGACATTCTGAGAATAGGTACATGGAACGTGAGTGGCATGAATGACGGCACAAAAGAGAGAGGTACTGGAAGTGTTAGTGAATGCCAGGCTGGATGTATGTGGAATGATGGAGACCAAATGGAAGGGTACAGATGTGAGCGAGTGGGAGTGTGGAATGGGTGTGTGTGCTGGAGTGAGTGAGGGAGCAGCGAGAGAAGGTGCATGTTTGTTTGTAAGTAACAAATGGAAGGAGTGTGTAAGAGAATATGGGTCTGTGGGTTCAAGGATTGTGTGGGTAAGAATGAAAGTAGGAATACAAACGTGGGTGATTGTGTGTGTGTATGCTCCAACAGAGGATAAACTTGTAAGAGAGAAAGAGGAGTTCTGGGTGAATGTGGAGGCGTGCCTGGATAAGTTTGACAAGAACGAAAGAATATTTCTGATTGGGGATATGAATGGTAAGGTGGGT
Organism: Paralithodes camtschaticus; assembly: GCA_018397895.1. Lineage (NCBI taxonomy): Eukaryota > Metazoa > Arthropoda > Malacostraca > Decapoda > Lithodidae > Paralithodes > Paralithodes camtschaticus. The sequence continues at coordinate 11,710 of JAGKTK010026044.1, read as the reverse complement.
GATAGGAAAGTTGATGGAGTGGTGGGAGGGTGGGGGGTACCGTCAGAGGTGAATGGGAATGGTAGTGCACTTGTGGACGTATGTGTGGGGAGGAGGTTGTGGATAGCCAACACCTCTGACACAGAATGATACACAGGTACACATGGAAAGTGGTGTGGACGATGAAGGATAAGACAGTGGTGGAACGAAAGACACTGATTGATTATTATATATGTGTGGATGAAAGAATGAAGAAATCTGTGATGGATGCTAGGGTGTATAGGGGTATTGGAGGGGGTCTGTCTGATCATTATGTAGTAGTAGCTAAGGTTAGGATACAAAAGAAGTGGGTAAGGAGAGCTGGAGGGAGGTGAAAGGAAGGGGGAATGGTGAGGAGGGTGGATAGGCTACAGGAGGAGGAAATCAGGGAAGAGTACAGGAGAGCAGTAGAAAGACGACGGGTGGGTTCGACCTGGAAGGTATGGAGGAAGTGGAGGAGATAAGCAAGGTGTTTAAGGAAGAGATCTGTGCAGCATGTGAGGAGGTGTATGGAATGAAGAGAAGAGGGAGGGGAGTGAAAGGTACAGCATGGTGGACAGAAGATGTAAAAATAGCTGTGGAAGACAAAAAGAAAGCGTATAGAGAGTGGTTGAGTAGTAGAGGGAATGAAGATTTGGAGAGGCAGAAACGAGGCAGGTACGTGGAGAGAAAGAGAGTGGTGAAGAGAGTAGTGAAGGAAAGTAAGAGAAGAGTAGATGAGGAATTTGGAAGGAATCTGAGTGTAAAATGGAGGGTGTGTAAGAAACTGTTCTGGAAAGAAGTCAAGAAAGTTAGGGAAGGTAGCAAGGGAAACAGTAAGGGTGTGAAAGATAAGAATGGGAGAATGCTAGCCGAGAAGCAAGAGAGAGTCGAAAGATGGAGGGAGTACTTCAATGAGTTGCTAAATGTAAGGAATGAAGAGCCAGCAAACATAGTTGGATATGGTATGGGAGGGAGAAGAGGAGAAGCAGTGGAGGAGGAGGTGTGGATCAGGAGGTCAGAAGTGTGGGAAGCTATGAAAAGAGTGAAGTTGGGGAAAGCACCAGGAACAGATGGAGTGTGTGGGGAAATGTTGAGGTATGGTGGTGAGATAGTGATCGAATGGGTATGGAAAATGTGCAAACTAGCATGGGAGAAGGGGAATGCACCCACTGACTGGAAGACTGGCATAATAGTCCCCCTATATAAGGGCAAAGGGGAAAGAGGAGTGTGTGGTAACCACCGAGGAATATGTCTTTTAAGCGTAGTAGGGAAGGTGTACGGTAGTGATAGTGAGAGTGAGAACGGAGAAATGGATAGGCGACGAGCAGGGAGGTTTTAGGAAGGGAAGAGGATGTGTAGATCAGATTTTTACCCTGAATTGTGTTGTGGAGAAATATCTGGAGAAGCAACAAAAGGTGTATGTTGCCTTTATGGACTTGGAGAAGGCCTATGACAGAGTGGATAAAGAAGGCATGTGGAAAGTACTTAGAATATATGGAATAGATGGCAAGTTGCTGAAAGCAGTGAAGAGCATGTATGAGGGTGCAGAGGCGGCAGTACGTGTGGAGAATGAGCAGAGCGAGTTCTTTGACCTGAGTGTTGGGTTGAAACAGGGGTGTGTGATGTCCCCATGGTTGTTAACTGTATATATGAATGGAGTCATGAAAGAAATACTAGGAAGAGCAGTGGATGTTGGTCTATCGCTGAAAAGGGAGGGAAATGAGTGGAAGCTGCCTATACTGCTGTTTGCGGATGACACATTTCTGATGAGCGATAATGAATGGGAGTTGCAAGATCTGGTAAATTAGTTTGGAACATTGTGCGAAAAATTGAATTTGAAGGTAAATGTGGGGAAAAGCAAGGTTATGGTCTTCAAAAGGGGTGCAGTCACAGAGTGTGAGGTGAAGTTGAACGGTCAGGCTATGGAGATCGTCAGCTCTTTTAAGTATCTGGGCAGTGTGTTGAGTAAAGATGGGACTGTGGATAAAGAAGTGTGGGAGAGGGTGCAACAGGGGAAGAGGGTTGTAGGAACGTTGAAAAGCAGTAACAAGAAATAGAGTGGTCAGTATGGAAGTGAAGAAGTCCTTGCATGACAGTGTGGTAATCCCCACACTAACTTACAGAAGCGAAGCATGGACGTTCGTGGAGGGACTCAGACCAAGAGTGAGAGCGGTGGAAATGAGTTACTTGAGAAGTGCGTGCGGAGTTACATGGAGGGATAGACAGACGAATGAGGAAGTAAGAAGGTGTGGTGTGGAGGTAGATGTGCTGGAAAGTGTAAAAAGGAACAACTTGAGATGGTTCGGCCATATGGAATGTATGGGAAGCGAGAGAATGACTAAGAGGGTGTACGAGAGCGAGTTGGAAAGACAGAGAGGGAGAGGTAGACCGAAGGAGAGGTGGAAGGATGGAGTGAGGAAGTATATGAATGAAGGCGGTGCTGGTTGGGAGGAGGGGCATCGACTGACTGGGGACAGAGGTGCTTGGGGGCGGTTCGTTCGTGGCCACCCCTTCGGGGATCATGGCGTCGGGCAATAGATAGATAGATAGATAGACATGCCGTTGTAAAGGCTTATCCCTCAATACCTTCACCTGGGGTAAGAGCCGTAGCGTCTCGGCTGGCTTGCTGCAAAGCGGACGGGGGTCTACCGAACTCCTGATTACTCGCGCTCATCTCCACAGGCTCTAATGGGCAAATAATTCCAGGATATTTCCAGGACGTTCCAGTATGGCAACTGCAGTGAAAGGGTTTAATGTGGTAGACAATATGGCTGATACAAAAGGCTTTGTAAATAGCTTGCAAAATTACTATAAATGTGGTAGACAATATGGCTGCTACAGAGGGCTTTGTAAATAGCGTGTAAATCATGTGCATTCATGAATTTTGATGCAGTCCAGGACCCTGGTTTAAGCCGGGTCACACGAGCACTTTAACAGCGGATATATCGGAAGCACAGTATCCGACAATGTTCTCTTTCATTTTGACTGTATTTCTGATCACAGAGCTCCTAATCGTGTATTTTCCAATTTAGTATATAAATAAACAGCAACATTGATAAAAATAAGAAGATAACTTGTAGCGGATCCAAGACCCCGGTACATGTAGCCGATAAACTTGTTCGTGTGGCGCCGGCTTTACTATGCTCTGTCCATTATAGGTAGGCCAGGAAATGTAACTTTTAACATCTATACCTCATAAACAACTAGAATATTTGAACCAATATTTATACCATTTGGGAAAAGTCAGCCAGGTAATGGGTGTGGAGATTTTTACAGCCCATTTGCTCCAGCCCTTTTTGACCTACAAAGGTTAAGGTTTATGATTTGTGGCCTTCATATAATGAATGGACTTAGGACTATAACCTACACTAAACATATCAGAGTCCGGATTCTCAAAGGTGCCATAATGTAAGGCGATTCAGAGACATAACAAACCAATGAATTCCTTTGTCCAAAACGTCATAATTTGCTCATACTCAGGAAAACTAGACTGTCATAGGTTATCATAAGTTATTATGATGGTGTAATGGTTAGAGTGTTTAAGATCTGTATGTCGTAACCCAGGTTCGAAGCCCGGTAGGATCACATGCTTTCATTAATTTAATTTGGAGGTGTTTGGTGTTGGGAGTGACATTAATATATTAAATTATTCCTAAAATGTAAGGAACATTTCATAGCGAGGTCGGTCCTTAGAGATCTGTGCCCCATAAATTGTTCTTTCCTTTCACTTAAGCATTAGGCTAATCAGTGTGCAGTTGGGTTTGAGTACATGATTAGATTGATATTCAGTATTCGATAAATAGATATAAAATCGCAGTCATTTACTTAACTTTTAACTGTCTTGATGGTGTACCGTAATGGTTAGAGTCTTTAAGATCTGTATATGGTAACCCAGGTTCGAATCCCGGTAGGATCACATGCTTTTATTAATTTCACTGGGAGTTGTTTGGTGTTGGGAGTGAAATTAATAAATTTTATTATTATACAGATTAAACCTATCTACCAAAACTGATAGTTGTACCCAAATACTTTAATGAAAACGTATATAAGTCTACTAATTATTACCATAGACTGTGTATAATCTTAATTTATTAAGCATGTGTTAAGTTTGCAACTATGAAATGGTTAGCAATATTCAATTTTCCATACCTAATAATATACAGTACAAGTAAATGTTGTGTTTTGCGTGTACGTATAAACAGTGAATCCTGATCTTGTTGTTAGGCTCTATATTGACATCTGTATATATTCTCTATTTATTACTGCATGGGTTTATTTACAGAGAGGTAGGTAGGTAAACATGCATACAGGTATATAGTCCATTAATCGAACTGTACACATTATTTTGCTTAACCCTTTCATTGAGGCGACCTTCTTGGTACGTTATATAACATAATCGTTAACTGCGGCCGATGCCCTGGTACATTTTGGCATTACCAACTGAATTTAGTAGCACCGAGCTGCTCCGCTTGTTGCCAGATGCAAGATAAGCTTCTAGCTTTCACTCCTATTGCAATATCAGCATCATATAGGCCTCGGTAGTGATAGGGTGTGTGTCTCAGCAAGAACTGATTTGGAAGCTGAAATTCAAGGATGAACAAGTCCAATCCCTTGTGCATTTGTGAGAGCTACATATCATGTGAGGTACATTTTATAACTCATACTGTCTAACAAACACTATAGTTGCTTCTGTAATGTATATTTCATCTAGTTATCGCAAGTGGAGAAAGAAAAAACGGATGGAATAGCCTCTCGGGCTGAACAAAGAGACTTGTCACAACCACTGTGAATGAACTAGACTTACAATGAGTGAATTTTACGTGCATTTTTCAATGAGAATAGTCTTGTTCTGCCTGCTCCCATACTTATCGCACTAGGACGAGTTATATTAAACAAAATGTTGCCACAAATACCCCAGAGTGGCGTAATCTTGCCTATAGAGCAGCCCACAGGAAAAGGGTTAAGGGGATGGTTTTGTTTTTTTCCTAGACCCTTCTGAAGCTTAAAATAATACCCCAAGAATCTTCTTTTGAGATAAATTTGTATATTTTTTATTAGAAAAATATCCCAGCCAGAGGTTGCTCCCTCCTATGTTACAGGCTCGTCATGAAAAAATTGACACATAAATGGCACAAAAGGTCTTAATATTAGCAAAGAAATGGGGTTAAAGGTCTAAAAAACTCACCAAACTAATGAGAACGTCTTAAAATCTTAAAATGATTGGGACTAAACATGAGGGAGAAGGGGAGCCAGGAAAAAACAAAGACCGATCTATCTCAGAGGGAATGGTGGCCTCTGTACCTCACTGTGGTGGCTTAGTCAGGCTTGGCAAGGTTGTATATATGGTTGGCAGTGCATGGTGAATGTTACTGTAATATTGGAGTGGCTGTGGCAAAACATCCTAAACCTAACCAAAACAACACAATTGACCCCTTGCTAGTTTCAGGTTATAATGAAGTTAGAACTGTAAACATTGATATTAAACAGAAATGCAATACTAATGTCGGTTTCTGATGGATAGAAAGCATGCTGAATTTGGTTTTATACGTTAATAAATGTACTACGACCGTATTTAAGTTGGTAATTTTCATAAATACCGATGTCTACAGCTCCAACTTCCTTATAGCTTAAACCTACCAAGTGGTCTAACCAGAAAACCCTATGTAATCGAAGTTATGCAATCTAAACATATCTACCCAATCTAACCAAATCTACCCATAGTCAATCGAAACCTTCTACCGCAATCTACCCCAAACCTTCTTCCCAATCTACCCAAAGTAACCCCAAACCTTCCACCCCAATCTACCCAAAATAACCCCAAACCTTCCATCCCAATCTACACCAAAGTAACCCCAAACCTTCCACCCCAATCTACCCAAAATAACCCCAAACCTTCCATCCCAATCTACACCAAAGTAACCCCAAGCCTTCCAACCTAATTCACCCAAAGTAACCCAAAGCCTTCCACCCCAAGCTACTCAAAGTAACCCCAAACCGTCCACCCCAATCTACCCAAAGTAACCCCAAACCTTCCACCCCAAAGTAACCCCAAACCTTCCACCCCAATCTACCCAAAGTAACCCCAAACCTTCCACCCCAATCTACCTCAAAGTAACCCCAAACCTTCCACTTACCTCAAAGAAAAGCCATACCTTCCACCCCAACAAACTTTCCACCCCAGAAAACCCTATGTAATCGATGCTATCCAATCTAAACATATCTACCCAATCCAATCAAATCTACCCAAAGTAACCCCAAACCTTCCACCCCAAAGTAACCCCAAACCTTCCACCCAGTCTATCCTATGTAACCACAAACCTTCCACCCCAATCTACCCCAAAGTAACCCCAACCCCCTCTTCCAGCTTGCGGTCTGCCCAATCGTCGTTCGCGTGTTGTGGGTGGGAGCTTCAGTGAGTTCAACGAGTACCCCTGGCAGGTGACTCTTCTGTACAAGGGGCACTTCTACTGTGGCGGCACCCTCATCAGTGACAAATACGTCCTCACCGCCGCACACTGTATTATGGGGTGAGTTAGTTAAAAATTAGTTAAAATAGGACTTCAGAGGCTATCAACCCTACTGGATTATTAAGCCAGCACATTGTAAGTCAAGAATCGTGTCAGGACTGGAGCTCCTTTTCGTGAACTCAAGTCCCATGTGAGCTAGCTATAGGAGCAGTAATTATCTAACAGTTAACTCAGGTCAAATTCTAGGCTAGATATTAAATCAGGAAGTGTAGGCCAATCAAGATGTATTAGCTAAGATTCTAAATTGGCAAAAAAGTCAGGTAAGTTATAAAAACAGACTTATGAAAGGTAAGGTTCTAGGTTAGGTATAAGATCATGAACGGTATGCGGAATGGATCAGTCATCAATATTGAGTGAAGAGTTTTAAATCTGTAAACAAGGAGCGAGGTGCGTGAAAGGTAGACATAGAAAAATGTGGGATTAGGTTATCTGATCTCATACTGAAGAACTTGACAAGTGAGACAGTCAAGAACAGGGCTGCCTGGAATGTCACCATTAGGACTTTAGACTGAAACCGTACCTCTTATGGATCAGCCACTATCTTAACCCTTTGAAGATTATGATGCATTTGTATAGTTTATTTTGGCTATCATTAGAGGATTGCATACAATTTAGGAAGGATCTGTGGGAATTATAAGGGTAAAGATTATCTCAATTAACCCTCTGACTTTCATATACCCTTCCTAATCTGAATAAAATCGTTTAATAATAGCCAGAAAACAGAACAGAAATGGCGTCACCGTATCTTCCAAGGTCTAAGTGTATGTACTGTATGTATGCATGTAGATTGTAGGATAATAACATAATAGATCAGGTGTGTAATTCATGATAGTCAACATCCTATTCTTTTTTTATTCTTTTTCTTTTTCCCAGAGTGAGTGTACACAACCTCCGCATCACAATCGGGGAACACATCCGCAGCTTCCCGATAGAGACCAAGAGTAAGGAGTACCAGGCCGTGTACTCCATCTACCACCCACTCTTTAACAGGTCCACTTACAACAACGACATCGGCCTGGTCAAACTGGGTCAGAAAGTGGAATATAAGTGGTATTCTCGACCTGCCTGTCTACCTCTACCAAGTAAGTTTCATATAATTTAGTTGTGTATTAAAATGTCATTCGATTTAACCCGAGAAGAGTCAGCTATGCAGTAATAACAATTAGCGCTAAGCATCATCTGCATGGATTCTACATGCACTCAATTTTGTGCACATCATACAGGAAAAACATGGCTATGTTCAGAATATCCATAGCTATGAGAGTGTGAGCATATCGCGCGCCCTGCCAAGAATCTCGACTTAGAGGAAGGAAGGAAGCATGGAGAGGATAATAAAGAGGAAAAAGGATAAAAGTAAAGACTAAATGAATATGAAGGAAGAAGGAAAGAAGGGAGATGAGAACGGGGGAGGAAGGATGGAGAGCAATAAATAGAAAGAGGGTGATAGATAGGGAAGAAGGAAAAACAAATGAATGTAGCCATCCTCCAGAAGGTGGAGTGAGGGAAAATATGGACACGGAAAAAAAGATGATGACAAAAAGAAGGATAGATAGAGAAGGAAGGATAGCTAGAGAAAGAGCAAGAGTAGAGAGGAAAGAGGGGGAAGAAAAGATAATATAGATGGAGGAAAGATGGATAGAGAGAAGAGAGTATAAAGAGATAAATGAGATAGAAATGGAAAACACAAGATTAGAGAGAGAAGCGAGCGTAGTAGAGAGAAACGAAAAGAGGATAGAGAGGGAGGAAATATAGAAGGAAAACGGGGTAGGAGGATAAATGGATAGGAAGGAAGGGCAGATGAATAATACAAAGGAAGGCAAGCAACAGATCGCCAGTGTGGCTTCCTTAACCCTCTATTAGCGGCGCGCAACATAAGTCGAGTTAAATAAATTTGGACTATGTGGCGGCACGCGACATAGGTCGTGTGGCAATTTCAGCACGTAATGTTGCTGAGAGAGAGAGACAAGTGGTGGCAGGAGAGTAGCGAGCGTATGACTGCTCCAGACCACCGCGGCGGGCCTACTGACACGAATCCCACCCTCCTCCACCCTCTCACACTCGCTACATACTGAAATGTATGGGGAAAGTACCGAATTACATGGTTTTTGCACTCGTGTTGCGCGGTTGTTGCACGAAAACTAGCAGTCATACAAGGATCGTTGTGGTGTCATTGGAAAGCTCTGTTTATGCCTTTTCAGGGATAGATGCTTGTTTTACACTCTGGGTCTTATTTAGGCATGAAAATGATCACGTAAACAGCCCTATTTTGGCTAAAAACACCCCGCTGGGCGGTACATATAAATAGACCGCCTAGCCCGCCAATAAGGTGTTAAGGGTCGCTCTACTGGTGATCTTCTTTCATATCTTACTAACTCTTGGTCATCCTCCTTTCGGGACTTCGGTGAGACTTTTTCTATTGCACTAGACATATCGAAAGCCTTCGATAGAGTCTGGCATAAAACTTTAATTTCTAAACTACCCTCCTTCGGTTTCTATCCCTCCATTTGTGCCTTTGTCTCTAATTTCCTTTCCGGCCGTTCCATAGCCGCGGTTGTGGACGGCCATTGTTCACTTCCTCACCCTATTGTGACACCTGCCAGCGTTGGCAGAATCGCCTCCCGGTAGCCACTAGCACTCGCCAGGGCAGTGAAATGGGCTACAGTCTGTCTACAATGTTGTACTTTCTTTCTTGTGAATCGTCATGTCACAGGCAGGGTAGAGGTGGTCTTTGTTTTCGCCTGTGACAATGCATTGTATTTTATATCATGAGTTGAATATGAGATGCATTGTAGTGAAGGAGAGAGAGAGAGCGAGCGAGCAGGGTGGGGCAGGTGAGTGTTGCTTTTCCTCCTCCTCCCTCCCGGAGGAGTTGCTGGCCCGCGTGGTGTTTTCTCTCGGTTTTGATTGGCTGGTGGTTCCTGGCGCCTTCTGCAGGCCTGCTGCCGGGTGATGTAGCGGCCTGTGATTGGCTGACCACCATGCCTTTGTGTGTGATCCTGGAGGGGTCCCGAGGAGTTCCTTCCTCAGAGCTTTCCTGACTAGCATACCCTTCACATGTCCCTTGCCCCCCTGTCTCCCGACTTCTACCTATAGAGCACTTTCTCTCTCTCTCAACTTCTTACCTCTCATTCTTCTACTCTATTTAATATCATAACTTCCCTTTGGTTCTGCACGATTTCATATATCGGCCATCGTATTATATGCTGAAGCTCTCAGATAACACATGTTTAGTTAGGCATTTTGGAAGGGTTACCAATTTTGTCTGTAGAGGTTGACACACTCACGGTGTCTCCCATCCTGTATCTTGGTGGTCTGTTGGGGGATTTAATGCTAGACTGGGATAAGGCTACTGGTGTTGTGATTTCCATGTGTACTAGGTTTTGTTGAACCTGTACAATCGCAACGGAGACGTGGGAAGCCTAGGTGGTCTTTCTGACTGTGTACCTTGTGAGTTTAGCACTGTGCTGCGAGTGAGGGCTTTTGCCTCTGCCACCCAACACTGTGCTAACTCGTTTGCTTTGACTTTGAGAGGGTCGCCAGGAGAGAACCAGATACTAGCGATCTGGATCTCTCAAGAGAGCACCCCGTCAATTAACGTAATTTGGCCGCACAGCCTTAAGGACTTCGCTAGGCTACGAGCCGCTTGCTCAGCCATTGTTTCCTAGCCTACTACATCCCAGCTAGACTTTATTCGCCTAGCAGACACCAGATTTAGATTATAAACTCTTTCTGTTATGTATGCATTATTATTCACGGCATTTATTAGTCTAGGTTGTTGTTGAGTTGCACAACCCTAGTAGGCTGTTTTGTTGATGAGGAAGTACTTCTTTTGCTGTTTGAGTTCCTACTATTGCGCAGTTATTATTCCCGTGCCAGTTAACCCTATATGTCCTTACACTTGTCATATCCTGTTCCTGCTTATACTACAGTTCAAAATCCGATACGATCATCTTAACCTAGCATCAGACTTTCTTCAGAAGATTCCTGCTCGATGCTTTGGGACTTTCGTTCACTTTCTTTAGTATAGGAGTAACAGTTCATTATTGTTTAGAGTAACTTTAAATATACTTTCTTCTAGTTTGCATTAAATGATTGGAGTGATTTAATTAAGATCTCTATCTTTTCCTAGTATACCTTATTACCGTAATTGTATGTTGTTGTGATCAGGCTGTATCAGAGATCATCAGCCTGTAGTAGTAGTGCACTTATACTGAGTTATAGGATACCCCGTTATCGCAGATTTAACTCTGGAGGGTATAGGTGTTTTTGTGCGCCGGCATTATAAGTTCAGGGGTTGGATCTAGTGTTACCGTTGTGGCTGTGTGCTTTCCTAGTCCAATGATTAAGAGCCCTTGTTTTATACGAGCCCCGGTCGTAACACTATAAACTCCGGTGTTCCTCAGGGCTCTATCCTATCTCCTATTCTCGTTCTAATTTTTATAAATTATCTCCTTAACTGTACCTTAATTCCCATCCATTCATACGCAGACGACTCAACCTTACACTACTCCATTAGTTTTTCAGAACGCCCCAGCCAGCAATCCCTCAACGACAAACGTAATGAAGCCATAGAACTCTTAAATTCTGATCTAAATACTATTTCCAATTGGGGCAGAGAAAACCTTGTTAACTTTAATGCTTCCAAAACCCAATTTCTCCATCTATCTACCCGTCAGGATCTCCCAGCGGACTATCCCTTATTCTTCAACAATACAAAAATCAACCCTTCATCTTCTCTCAATATTCTTGGTGTCTCTTTTTCTTCTGCTCTCATTTGGAAGGACCATATTACCAGTCTTGCTAAGGCAGCCTCCCAGAAGCTGGGTGTGCTCAACCGCCTTAGGGGGTTCTTTTCCCCTGCACAGCTTCTTGCTCTGTACAGGGGCATAGTGCGCCCTTGTATTGAGTATTGTTCACATGTGTGGGGAGGTTCCTCTCACACCGCTCTCCTAGACAAAGTTGAAAGGAAGGCCTTTCGTATCATTAACTCCCGTCCACTCACCAACTCTCTGCAATCTCTCTCTCTCCGCCGCAATGTTGCATCTCTCTCGCTATTCTATCGCTACTATAATAATCAGTGTTCCTCAGAGCTATCCCAGTGCATACCACCTCCTTTACGTAGGGCACGTGGTACCCGTCTTGCAACTCAATCCCACCCCTACTCTGTGCAACTCTCCAACCCA
>JAGKTK010026043.1:0-17067 GCA_018397895.1 Paralithodes camtschaticus | reverse complement strand
TTCTTCAACGTTGGTACCAGCTTGCTAGCTCTCCTCTGCACTTTCTCCACTGCTTCTATATCCTTTACCATATATGGAGCCCACACCTGGTTCGCATATTCCAGGTGCGGCCTAACCAGCGCTGTATAGAGATTCCTGAAGATTTCTTCGTCAAGTGACACAAATGTCCTCCTTATCAGCCCTACAATTCTATTGGCTTTGTTTATCTTTTCCGCTAAATGTTCTGAGAAATTTAACTTATTGTCTATCACTACTCCTATATCCTTTTCTGCATTCACTTCCTCCATCGCTTCATACATACTGTATCATACCTTGTCTATCTTGCTTGTCCCAATCCGCATGTACTTGCATTTTTTTGGATGAAAAGGCATCAACCAATGCTCAGACCATCCCTTCATGCCCTCCACATCTCCTTGAAGCAAACCCACATCTTCCTTACTCCTCACTCTTCTATACAGCTTAGTGTCATCCGCATACAGGTATACCTCACTTCCATTAGTTATAACTTCAGGTAAGTCGTTGATAAATATAACGAACAGCAGTGGTCCCAACACAGATCCCTGAGGTACCCCACTTGTAATTTCCCTCCACCCCGAGCCTATTCCATTCACCAGTACCCTCTGTCTCCGATATGACAACAGCTACAGTTTGGAAGGGGGACGGATCTAAAGGCAGAGTGGAGTACGCATGATCGTTACGGACAAGGATAGCTGTGCCCAAGTGCCCCTCAATAGCGGCCTTGCGATATCCTTTAGGGGGGACAAGAAACGAGCCAATGTGTTGTAAGCAAATACATACTGGCATGTGCAACTTTAACAAGCGCTGCAGTTTACCAGAATGCAAACGTGTTTTGTATCCGTTCATGTTCCAGTGTATAATATCACTGGTCATTGGTAGGAGTAATGTAGATCAGGCGATTGTGATTGTGATTTCTGAGTTGGTGAGGGTAAGGGAGAAAGCGAGGAAAGACGAGAGTGAGGCGTAGATGATGACGATCCAGGAACCGGCTGAGCCTAATTACTGAGGGGCAGGTGTAAAGGAACCCCTGGATTGCTGGGAGGGATGGTAATGGAAGGTAAATCAGCAACAAGGTGGTCAAGCTGAGATTGAAGTTGAGCAATAAAATCAGGTGTCTCAAGGTTTAGGCGTAAATGTTCAACGCAGACACAGTGTGGTCCATGTTGAGATAGGGGCAACGACAGTCTGTGCCGCCGAGAGATGAAGGAACGCACTCGGGCGGAGATGTCGTGTTCCGTTGAGGTCAACGAATCCCTAATGTAAGGCAGGAAACATGATGAACAACCGTATTGTGGGTCATGGGAGGAAGTGTTTTGCGAAGAGGTATCGTCATTGCAGTCGATTAGATTAGGGAATTCTTGAGTGCTTTGGAGAGTAACGTTGACATCAGACATATCAATCTGATTATAAGAATTTGCAACATCTAAATGCGGATCCAGAGGTTGCCGACCATCTGCCACTGTGGTGGCGGCTGCCACCAACTGTGGGGGGTCGTCACCCTGGTGTAGACTAGAAGGCTTGGCCAGTTTGGACGTCACTGGGGAATTCGTGGGTGAAGAGGCCAAGTCAAGCGACCTCTTGCGGCATACAGGTTCATCATGTACTTGGACTTGTGAACTGGAGATGTGGTACGTGACCAAGCCAGTATCCACGAGACCATGTTGTCGCTTAAAACGCTCCATTAAAGCAGCAGGAGAAAGGGTAGAACGCTGAAGATGGTCGACACACACGCACCCAAGTTTGTGAGAGGAAAGCGGGACCTTTGAGGGTGCCGTCCAACGAAAGAAGATCTCTAGATTCTTCGTTAAAGGGCCTGTAGGAGAAGAGATATGATTGAGGAAGAACCGCTTACCACAATCATTACACCCACATGAACTGTCATGATCAGGTAGGGACCAGGGGTCTTTAGGTGGGGCGAAGCCGTCAAAAGCAGCTACCGCCTGCTCAACATCGTCAGGAGTATCATTGGCGGGGATCCTAGGGCTCGCGATAGTGGATTTCGGGGTACCCCGGGGTGCGGGAGAGTCATGGGGTAACGTCTTACGCAACTGGGACTGAATCGCAGGGGAGGGGCGTAATCTAGATTTTGAAACGGAGGTCACCAGTGCCTGGGAAGAAGGTCGAGGTCGGGGATCAGTACCACGACGAGGTGGGCGCTGAGGTAGAGGAGGCTTGGTCTTGGCAGTAGTATCAAGGCTCGTGCGCACACGGCCTGTCAAGGCAAATTTAGGTACATTAGACCAGGTGGAAGACCGACCAGGTACATGACGCGATTGTGGGGCATGTGGAGATCCAGTTGTACCAAGAGAAATATCTGGGAGAGGATCCATGGTCGCAACCTCCGTCGCAAGAGCCATGAATGAATTGCGTGTAGAAATCGGAGGAGTAATCAGGGCAGGTATCGCACCGTTGGTGGAGGAAGTGGTCGATGCACGTCGAGTAGACGATGATGGGATAGTCGAGAGAAACGGAGGACGTGTAATGGCAGGGGAGGGTGATGGATCAGATGAACGCGCCACAGTGGCATACCTGCGCTTGGGCGCCGTCCCAGACTCTCGCACTAGGCGTGCAGCAGCCCGGTAAGGAATGCCTTTCTTCGATTGTAGATGAAGGACCTCCTTCGCAAACTCGTAATGAGAACAGTGGTTATCGGAGGCGATGTGATGTTCGCCACAATTCGCACATGTTGGAGTAACAGAGGGGCAAGGGACAGGATGATTACCATCCCCCGTCTCCTCTCCACAGTGGAGGCAGCGCCTTTCAGAGCGACAATATTTGTCCGGATGACCGAATTTCCAGCAGACACGACACTGACGAACAAACGGTCGCACACGCAGCAACTCAGCACCTAAAGTGATGGTGAGAGGTAGGTCATGGCAATCAAAGTAGAGCTTAGCGATTCGAAGAGGTGGACGATCGCGGACAACAACTTTCTTGGATGACACAGTATATGTCTCGACTTTTTGTACAGCCGGATAATCAAATTGCAATGCACGACACAGGCGAGGGCCTGCATCCTTGAAGTCAGCCTCCTTAACAAGGACGCTGTGGGGGCAACGACTGTGCCAATGCAATGGTTTAATGTCTCTTCTGGGTGACCTAATAAGGAGTCGCTGGGAGTGTCTAGGAGGGACAATATGGTGGAAGATTGTTCCTCGGAATGAACCTCGACGATGCGGGAGGTTTCCGAGTGGTGGAACATTGTAACATGACCCACTTCTTGGTGAAGATATATTTGAAGATCAATGTCATCATGAGGGCGGTTTTCAACTTTGAAATACTTCGGCCATCTCGGTGGCTCAAACAGTGTGCTCAGTACCACAGGAGGTGTGCGGAGTGGGCGTTTTGGACGGCGGAGAGAAGGTTTGGCATCAAAAGGTAAGAGAGTCATAATTGATGATGGAGTTGCCGTAGTACCGGGAAACGACACCGCCCGTGAAGGTCGAGTGAACAAAGCGGTGGGTTGAGAAACGTGCGACGAGTCGTGGGCAACTCTGTTAGGTGGAAGTGGGGCGTCATGATCGGGAGGTATAGGCCGTTCAGAATGAACCACAACCGACCCAGAGGGAAGGTTTGGTGCGATGGTACTGGAAGAGTCCGAGGCGTGCTCTCGAGCAGAGACGCCAGAATGGGAAGTGGGTGGAGGAGGGCTAGAAACAGTAGGCAAGGTTTCGGCCGAGATGTTAACCAAAGGGGCAAGAACTGAGTCAGCGGCAAGTGAGGGAATGTTATTACAGGAGGTAGACGTGTCAAGAGAACCGGACACGACTAGGCTCGTCACAGTACTGTATTGGGAGCAGAGGTCAGTTGGATGTCCAAGGACGGTGCAGGGTTCGGTAAAGTACCCGGGACAGAGGCAGGTAAGGAGCTACCACTATCCGAGGGGAGGACGGTTAGGGAGGGAGAGTCAGACACAATATCCATTTCCGTGCTAGCGCCGGTGATCGAAATTCCAGAGGAGGACTCCATAAGACGAAGGTAATACGATTCATCCGGGATAAGCTCCACACCCACCAAGGAGCCAAGATTAAGAGGACTTGGCATAAGCCCTAGGAGTCGAACCCAGATATACACCTCGACCCCCTGTGCCTCAGGGACGGTCAACTCGTCAGTTTCGGGTCCAGCACAGAGGGCGAGGTTTGACGGTAAAAGTTTCCCCCTCGTGCGGGCACGTCAGGTACTTCAGTTCCACGGGTGGAAAGGAACGCCGTCCACACCCACCCTCCATCGCGGTATATAGAGTAGTCCAGTCGTCAACGATAGAAGAAGGGGAAGCAAAGAAAAGAACAAAGATAGAGGGGGAAAAAAAAAAACCCAGAAAAGTGGTACTGTACCTCACAGGCCTCTGTAAACCAACGAGGAGGGAGGTCTTGGCCCACGAGGCCGGCGGAGCCCCAAACCTAAGAAGGTCTGTGTCCCCCCCAGAAACAGAGACCACCGGTCACGCTTCAAGCCCCGCCACCGCGACAAGGTGGCTCCCTAACAGCGGGGACAAAGATACAGAAAGGCCATCATTATACTGAAGGAATAAAAAGTCATTCATTGCACAATGGTTGATTTTATTAGCATATTATACATCTGCATAGCTAAGAAGACATAATTATAACATAAAAAAAAAAAAAAAAAATGCATAAGGAATATACTTTGCCACCTTGCCTAATAGCAATAGTTTTTTATCCTTCAAAGTTATGGATGATAACACAAGAGCTTTTTCTGGCAACTCTGGTTTGGCAGCTTCTGAATTTAAGATTTATAGGAATTCCATCAGCTTTAATAATCTACCTTCAGTTTAGTCAACAATACCAGAGCAACGTGACTTACTATGTTGCCAGAATAAAGTACAAGTACTGTACTTGGAAAAAGCCTGTGTGCATTAATCTTATACCCTTTAGTATGATGGTCACTATAAATATAGTCAGGCTAACATTATTTGATTTTACTAAGCTTAAAAAATATTGTAATCAAAGAGGCATAGACAATATCAAATGATCCTGACTCACACAGGCCCTTCGAAAGCAGAAGAAAATCGTCTAATGGTAGTCATGACATACGTAAGAAAGGTTTCATTGTGCTGGAAGAGGTAACCCTTTCAAATGGGTATAACCTGACCAATATCAGCTAATGTTAGCCAGAATATAATACAAATGATACAATCATATTGAAGTAATTAACAGGTTTGAGCATAACTTAGACTTTGGCCATTGAGAGCGATCAATTGTTGTGTATCATTATTTCTGGCTTGCATTACAGTTGACAATTTCGCTTTGCTTAAAAAAGGACCTCTACGAATTAAAGAGGCAAAAACTCAACTTTAGTAAAACTTTTACTCAAAGATCCTTTGAAAACTGAATAAAATCATTGAAAGTTAGCCAGAATTTTCTAAATATAGGCATCATCATGCTGAAAGAGTGAACTTTGTGTGATAATAGTTAGGCCGGATTGAAAATTGGTACAGTCAAAAGTCAAGTTCCATCCCAACTTTGCAATGAGTGAAAACCAAGGCTATTGGATACCTGAATGCCTGGAGTTAATAAAAAAAAGTGCTGGCAAAGAGGGCAGTAGGATTACAGTTATTATGGTATCCATGCTTTCAATAATCTGGGATTTAATGTCACTCAAGAGTGAAGGTGGGAAGAAACTTTGACTTTTGACAGAACATATTCTATTGGTACAGTTGCATACAGTTTTGCCTTTTCAATGCCAGGTTAATTTTGGCGAAATCTAGCAGTTCCGGGTTTAATTTTTATGTAGGCCTACTGTGAAATTTAACAAAACTGATTTTGTTGTTAATCATGTACAGTAGCCATATTGTACAATATTAACAAAAGCAGAAATGCTAAATTTCACCAAATAATCAGCTTTTTAAAAGATGAAAGTGCAGACAACTGTGCCTTAACCCCTCACTAGGCATATATTTTTAACCCACTACTTGGTATTAAGCATGCTCACAGTTGACGATAATTTGTTAGAATCATGCAATTTATGGATTAAAACAAGGCACAGGTACTCACCCAGGCCATCCAATACAGTCAATCCTCTGGGAGAATATGGGAGACACGAGGCCTCAAGTAAAAGGAATTAGCATAATTGGAACATACCATATAGGTTTAATTATTTATGGGCGACACCCGGCTCCGGACCCTCTTTTTTTTTTATACCATCTATTTATGTTTCCTGGGACATATTTAAGTGGCTATAGAACATATTAACATCCTAACAGTTAAACAAAGCAAATGAAGAGTAGGAAGGCGTGATTGGCTTGAAGGGGGGTTTCGAGGCAGGGCAAGGCGACTGAAGTGCACCGGTCCCAACTCAGTTCTTAATAAATTTTCCCTTGCGGGGGGGAGTTTGGAAGATGTAAGTGGAGCTTTTTACAGATTTTTTTCACTTTCCATCACCGATTCATGTAAATGGGACCACCCTCGCATGCATGGAATCTGTCAGGTTCTGGACCCCCCCCCCCCCTCGTGTAAGTGGAGGATCACGCGTAAGTGGTGGATTGACTATACAGTACTTACATTTGCAATCCAGATGGCATCCAAGAACAACATGTAGAAATGATATGGATTCTGGATGACCTGAAGGGCCAGGTAGGAAATCTGGATGGTCATGATACCCTATTCTAACCATTTAGACAAAATGGAAAATGCAAGTTACCATCCATATTGCTTCCACGCTCACAAGACTAGAGAATGGGTTGATGACAGTTGTTATCTATTGGAAACTGAATCTGCACTCAGATTGACGGCAGGAGCTCTCATCACTGGGATCCCAATACCAGTCTCAAATGGAAGAGAATCCTCTACCAATAAAGTTGTGAATATTAGAAAATGGTAAACCAGTCATATTAGCTGCTGATGCATAGTTCTTACAATATAATGTACAGTACAAGGATCCGTGGGATCACAGGTTAGTGTAGCATTGTAATTAATGTACAGTATCTAATTAACCGAATCAGTACCTTGACACAGTTTTTCATGGTATTCTGGCTATCAATAGATGATTTTTTCCAGGATAGGCAAGACCAGTGAAAGTCAAAAGGTTAATCGAGATAGTTTATAGCCATTTGACTTCTGGAGGACATTCTTACGATGAATAAAATTGTGTAGTCAAACCAGAATAAAAATAAAAGTGCTGTCACTGTACTAAAAGGGTTAAGAGTCCCTTTACATAGTATACATAGTATACATTTATAAGATTGTGCAGCACAGAATAATCTACGGTAGCTATATTACATTATCATTTACTTCTACAAAATTACTGACAGCCACGTTAATATGGTACAAGCACCACTTAAGAAGGAGCACTTTAGTGAAATTGTTTCGTATATTTCTTTATCAGGTTACTAAAGGTGTTATCAAAATACACTGTAAAGCTTTTCTTGTTCTTTTTCAATGGTTACTATATTGCAGGTAACATATTTGGGATCCTTTGCTTAGATATCAAACACTAAACTGAAAGCATCTAATTTTTGGTGGTTGAATTCTTTCAAAACTTTCATTTAGAAACTGCCAGGCCAGAATTGCCAAATGTTACAGGAAAAATTACTCACGTGTCACGTTATACAACTTAAATGGCTATATACGAAACCTTGTCAGTAAAAGTGCTTCTCCTTACATGGTGATTATATCCAATCTGTCTAGGCCTACTTTTTCTAGTTTATTTTTCACATTAGCATAAGTTTAAATAGCAGGAAAATGTTAACCGAGCCTGTGGTAATACTATACAGTACATTATCACCTTTACGGAATAATCGAGGGAGACCCTATCCAAAAGTGTGTAACATATCAGTCTTTCACATCAATACCTCGATCATGTCTGAAAGACAAGAGTGATAGTCCATACTAGATAGTGGGTGTTCACACTTTGTCCAAAACAGAGGTAAAGGTCCTAACTAAATACCATTGCTCAGATTTTGACCTAGCCCTTTCGGACTTTTACCTCTGTCTTCAGACTTGTCCGAAAAGGAAAGGTAGAGTCCAGACCGGATACCTATTCCGAAAACCTTGTATTTCTGGTTCCCCAGTACTTGTGTTAACTAACTGTGCACTGTAAAGCTTTAGTGCATATTATAATTGTGGTCCCTGCTAAACTCTATGGAAACTGGCAACATATCAGTAATAATTCAATCAGTTCCAAATCAGGCATTTTCTCATGTTTATAAGGCATCTCTGGGTATTATGAAATTTGTTAACATACAGGAATATGGGAAATTATGTCAGTTTGCAGACTCAAGACAGGACATACAGTATACTGTATATGGATACAGTAGGCCTACTGGTCTTTTTAAATTTCTTTATAGTCAAAAGTGTTTAGTTCACGGTTACGTTTGGATAAAAAGTATATAAAAAGCTGCTTGTCATTTAAAACATGAATATATCTTCCTTACATGCATATGTTAATGTATATGTACTTCTGAATTGCTTTTTAATTTTCATGTATAGAACAGTTCTGAATATACCATCACAAACCATACAACTGTGAGGTGAAGCCAAAGTTATGATGGTCGATGGAGGTATTGCCCAGTTTTGTCAAGCATCCTCTCCTATTTATTGCTGTCTCCTCTCATCTTTATCTTATGTATTACTAATCTATCCTTAACCACTTTTCAGGGATTCCAGGATTGTTATCTAACTTCCTAAACATCACAGGCTCACATTTGTTGTCATAATTAAATATAATACTCTACTATACTCTGTTCAATATAAATAGGCAAAGATCTGCCCTCTTTTCCAGTTGTCCTTAAACCGGGAAGTATGATAGGCCTTCCGGAAGTATGTCCAAGGCGAACGCGATAAGCCTTCCAGAAGCGAGATATTGACACATTCAAAAACCTCGCCGACAGGCTTAGGTGGTTACAAATTGGACCAGGAATAGGTCAACATGGCAACTATTGATATCACACATCAGAGTGAGAACTGAGCAATCTCTGCCATACCCATA
Organism: Paralithodes camtschaticus; assembly: GCA_018397895.1. NCBI lineage: Eukaryota > Metazoa > Arthropoda > Malacostraca > Decapoda > Lithodidae > Paralithodes > Paralithodes camtschaticus. Next base: position 8,106 of record JAGKTK010026043.1, on the reverse strand, counting down.
GCTTACTCTGACTGTTCCTTTTACTTATATATTTTCTAGATCTCAAGTGACAGCGTCTCTTCCGTGGATTGACCTCCCAATCTACCAAGATTGGAAGCCAAAGCGTCACATTTTTCCTTTGCCCCTCAACTTTCTCTTCATAATTGCTGAGGGGCACAGGGCCCTGGGTGGGTCTTTGGTTTCCCAGGCGTTTCCCACACCCTCCTCAGCTCCCCGCCATGAAGTGGCTTCGGTCACCCAGGCTTTATTGTGGTCGGCACGGAGGGTTCTGTGGGGGCGCTCGGTTATGGCCTTGGCTTTGCTCGGGGCCTTGGGGCTGTTCGGCCAGGCAGCTTGGGGAACAACAACAACAACAACAACCACACATCATAATACACTTACACCTCATACACCTTTATTATTGTATAGGCAGTGGCAGGGCTCTCCCTCACCTCCAGATATATACCGTATACCCTACGTATACTATACATGGTGGTAGAAGACAGTAAACGGGCCCCTTACACAGTATAATGTCTGCAAGCAGCGACGATCAATAAACAGGGGAAGGGAGGGTCAACGAAAATCCACCACCCATCCTCCAATCTCTTTCTCGACTTGTTTATACCCGACCTTGTACATGTAAGTGTTCTATTCTTCCCCTACACCTAAATCTGGGTCCTAATTCTTCACAGATGTCTTTGTGGTGAAACAATATTGCTTTATAAGGGAGATATAAGGGATATTACACAATTCCTCCCTTCCCTCCTCCTCCCTCGCGCATTGGACCAAAACAAGAAGGTGCGGGTGCTAATTTTTTGCCATTTGTGCAACTCACGACCATGCCCACAACATATCCATATTATTTTTGTGCAAATAACCTTCTCAAAGAGATGTATTGGTGTGATGCCAACACTTTGAAGTACATTACATTAAGTTTTGCAATGGTGACCTTTTCAGCTATTAATTTACACCACGGGTGGCCAAGTCTTAGGATAATTGCGTGCTTCCTGGGTTGACTAAAGAAGAAGGAAACATTCTAACTATCCTCATTTCAATATAATTCTATAACATTAGGACAAGAGACTGAAACTGTACCTATGTGTGGAGCACTTAGTCTTAAAATGTTATGTATGTATGTTTTGCACATTTTGTTGCTTAATTATCTGTTGTCATAGATAAGGAGAGGACCATTTTTCACCAAGTTAAGATGAACAGAGTATGGTACTGTATATTTATACCGGTAATGGGTACGATCAAATGATTACACACGTGTATGTCCCTTACTTGATTTGTATTGAATTGTAGAACAGATTATCTGGTAATATATTTATTCCATGACTTATTAATTTTGGGGGCAACCTCCTGCTTTATAACTAATAAAGTAAGGATTCTAAGTTTTCAGCTGAGATTGCATTAAATAGACAACAAATATTTTACCAAAACTGTATTTTAATAAATTATAACAAAGAAAATGTTTAGTTCTCTACCAAGATGAGAAGCAAGTGATGAGTGTGAGGCTGACTTAATCAACCCTGTGAGGAGGCAGGGCTCATCTACCATCAGTGCCTAACCCTGATAATTTGTGTTTAAGACTGGAATTAATATGTGAATGAATACAGGCAATGTACATGAAACTGCATTGTTTTGGGTATTTTATCACTCCCCAATACATATTCAGAACTGTAAAACATAACTTTAACTTTGAATATTTAATGACTTAAAAGACTGTTTTCGGACCATGATAGGTTGTAGATTTCAATTGTCTTGTTTGCCACCGTCACCCACAACCCCTACACATCATCCCACCAAGGACAAACTCTGTGGATCTCATAATGAACTCTTTTTGAAATAATTAAGCTATAAGGCTTAAAAAGGAAAAAAAGGCAGCAGCAGATGTACTGATCCTTACTAGGCTGCTTGGTGAAGGGTAAGAAATGGGTAGCTGTGGAAAAAAATTAACAAGTGCATAACTCGAGTACAAATGTAGACAGTCGGGGATTAGAGGCAAGACATTTATCTATGTGATCTCTTGAGAGTTTGGATTGTGCAAGTCTTCGACATTGTTTGGCAGTTTATTCCAGAAATTAACTGTTAAGTTGGAAAAGAAGCGTAAACGTTTACAGTAAATGTCTATACACTGGATGAGAAGTACTAGGATATTATTAGGATATTATTTGTGCTGTATCTAGTTGCATTGTTCAAACACCAAGTTCACTGAAATGTCATTAATAGTCATAGTCTTGAACAGGTTTATTTGTCCTTATTTGCACTGAAAAGTCATGAAAATTCTAATAAAGAAGAAAATAATAAGAAATTAAACTTTAATAATAAAATCAGCTATACAGGGTGCTTCACAATGTAATGAACATTCAGACTATAATCCTGCCTTTATTATCCCAACTCACTTCCTAAGCTGAATAATCTAATCTAACGGTACCTGTAATAAAAAATATATTAATGAAACTACAAAGTTATCATTGTATTTAAATGTTTAAAACTTAAGCACGATGACGCCTTCCTCCGCTGTATTATGACCATTATCACACAGCTTGAAAAAGACCTGTAGGAGTCAAAGGGTTAATTGAGAGTTTTAACCCTCTGATTCTTAGATGTCCATTCTAAGCTGAATTCAACTGTCAAATATTAGCCAGAAATAAACAAAATTTACCCAATCATACTGAAGAGGTTAAAATTTGAAATGGGAATTGTCGTTGTTTAAGTGTCTTAAGAGATATTCGAAAGACCACACTTTCATTACCATAAAAACATAATGCAAACCCCAGATTTGAATGGGTTCAAGTTAAAAAAAATAAACTAAAATCACTGATACACTGTTGTATAGATGTAGTAAAAACAATAATACATAAATAAAAATAATAATAATACAATACTAAAAATAATAATAAAGCATCTTGTGTTCGATGATGAGAAAGCCTTTGATAAGTCCCTAGCATTGCTATTAAAAAAAAAAATGCATTGCTATTGAACAAAGCACTAGTATTATTCATGTAACTATTTACAAATATTAACATATATATACTACAATGGGCCAACATGATATGTTGAATCAATGGGAAAGATGGGAAAATCATTGTGCCCTATATTACATAATACATTAACACTCAAAAGTTATATCCTACCTTCAAAACTTATTATATTTCATGAAATGAGAAAAAAAAAAAAAAAAAAAAATCTAAGATAACTTTTGAAGCTATCCTTGTGGGTGACTACATCTATAACTGGAATTAAGGGGAGGAAGACCATTTTTCTGGACCCCCTTCTCCCAAATGTTTAGCCCCACTAGTTAAGAGATTATTAGACGTTCGGCCCATTATTTTGGCGATTTTAACACCTTTCGCCCCATTTCGTTGTCAATTTTAAGACCTTTCGTGCCATTTAGGTGTCGATTTTTTCCTGGCGAGTAATAGCGAGCCTGCAATTTTAAGAGGAACCGCCTTCGGCCGGGAAATTTTTCTACTGAAAAATTTACAAATTTATCTTGAAGGGGGGTCTAGGGGTGTTTTTCTAAGCTTGATGGAGGTCTAGGGAGGAAACTAAAAAAATATATGAATAACTGAATTAATAGACCAAACAAACGGTCAGTCTCTCCTTAACTGATAAGCCAACTCCACCGAAGTGTTGGGGGCTCGAGTCTCGCTTGAAGACGCTACTAAAATACCACTCGCCCAGATAGTGGACGTGTTGACCACTGAATCCGGTAGACTAACTACAATGGCCACTTCGCCCAGGTCGGATAATTAATTAAAAAAAATAAAAAATAAAATAAAAAATAATAAAAAAATATGCCTTTACTGTATATTGTGTCGTCCCTGTTTTGGTTTGTTTATTTTGCAAGTTTTACATTATAATTTACTAATATTATTAATAAACTCTTAAACAAAGCTTAAACAATAAAAAGCTTTTGATCATCTGTATTAAATTATTGAGATAGGATATAACTTTTGAGCATGATTGTACTATGCAAAGACAGTCACACTGATGCTTTGGGGGCAATTTTTTATCTGCAACACTTTTCTGGCAACATTTTAGGGCTATTTAACAATGGTATCCGCAACTAAACTGAAGGTCAATTATGTGACATGCCTGAGTTATTATAATACTTTAAGTCAGAAGTTGCCAGACCAGAATTGCCAAAATATATTGCCAGAAAAAGCAGTTGTGCGGCTTCAGTTTGTAAGAGAAAGTTAACTTGAAAGATTTTGTGCATTTATGTTGTTAATCCTTTGTATCAGACGAAGATTTTTAATTTTAATCTTGATACCTCCAGACAATTTTATTCTCCATAGACCAGGTGTCACACTTGTAATGTAAGTGGTAAACTTTCTCAGATACCCAATAATGTGAGTAGTGGCTTAACCGTAGTAAAGCTATCCAATTACGATATGTAAAATACTCCGGTTTTAACATGCTTACCCTAATCTTTCAGAGGAGTAGTACTGTAGTATGAACCAGATACCAGCTGTCTTCATATTAACTTGATCATTCAGATTAGTTCAAAAGTAAAGAATGGGCCTTGGATTTCCAGATGTAATCCCTGTTTGTGTAACGTGCATGTTTAACACTTTCAGTATTTAAGGATAAAATCTTCCTTTGAAAAAGACTAGATATATCAGTAAACAATTATTACCGGTAATTAGTTTAAGAAGTAATTTTTGAAGATGGCGAGTTACTTATGATTGTTACTTATGATTGTTGCAAGTAGATTGTTGTATAAATGTAATCTTTTTAAGGTCAATTATTGTGACTATTTTAAAATATGATATCAATAATTTTAATCAAGCTGAAGTTTCTCGTATAACCTCGGCTTACTTTTTGTCTGTAGGCTATGTATTAATTGTTATCAATAACAAAAATAATAAATTGTTCTTGTTGAAAGAGTACTCTTTGTTTAAATCTGTTGTTGCTTCTTCATATTTTGCAATTATTATTCTTTATTATATTGTATCTATTCTTTTGTCGGTAGTATCAATTGCTTGCTTTTGCGATTTCCTTAGTTTCTTTGTACTGTACAATAAATGTAGTTTATTTGTAGGATAGTAATTGGTAGGAGTCACTTGAGGCATGATATGCTTACAGGTACCTACCCGATAGTACTATCGTTAGCGAGTACTGTTTGTACTTTTACTATTGTTGATATCTTGTCAAATTGCAAATTTAGTCAAATATTAAATTTAAATATTAAAACCCCTTATTGGCGGCGCTCGACTTAAGTCGTGCACCAATTTGCAGCAAGTTAGGAGCATTATTAAGGCTTTTAAAGGGTTAAAATAGAGTGCAAATGGCTGGGAGCGCAGCGGGCCAGACAGCCGACTCCCAGGGCTTACCGCCGCCCATTAACTCATGTTCCCTGTGTTCTCGAGAGGCCGGCAGTGTAGCCAGTAGTGAGCATAGCTGGGAAAAATATAACGCTATACGCTAAACTCCCATGTTCGTGGCACCACTGCAAGAGAACCACGAGTGCTACGTAGCTCATTCTGGTCTCATTTTGAAGCTTTTAACGCCTAGTTTTTTGCTGAATACATTTCTTTTCATGCAGATACTTGATTGATCATTCAGGAGGGCCTGAATATGCCCAAATGAGCCCAAAACACCCCGCTAGACAAGGGTTAATTGTAGTTTCTTTATTCATACAGAATTTAGTAAAATTTACCAAAACGTCCCGGACTTCCCAAATTGACTAATTCCTTGAACGTGACGATAGTGCATTGTCATATTATTATGTTACCGCCACCAACCGACTTTACTCCTAAACTCAATTAATGAAATCAACAAATACATGTGGCAGTCCAGGGATTCGAACCTAGGATGCTCACACCGAAATTCAGTGCATTTATCCATCGCGCTACGTTTAGTTTGCTTGGGAAACAGATTAACTTGCTCATGTAGTAATGTACACCCTATGTGGTGAATTGTGTTCTTTTATTTATAAAGAATTATTATTTTACTTAAGCGTTGTTTCCACATAGCGATTTTGATTAGTTGTTTTGTCTTTTTACTGTGTTCGTCCAAGTTTTGGTTTGTTTATTCTGCAAATTTTACATTATAATACTTTACTCTTCGATTCTTAGAGGGTCTTCAAAAGCTGAATTATAATATAAATCTTGCAAAATAAACAAACCAAAACTTTGATGAACACAGTATGTAAAAAGACAAAACAACTTATCAAAATAGCTATGTGGAAACAACGCTTAAGCAAAATAATAATTCTTTATAAATAAAAGAACACAATATTTTCATGATAGCCTGAATAAAGTGAAAAGAGCGTCCTAATGCTGAAAGGATCAACGGGCCAATAAACTGTTTTACCAGAAGGTTAACTGTAGTAGGAATAGAATCTCAGTTGGCCAATTTCTTTAAAACAAAATATATTTATAAGAAGCTAGACCAAAACTGGTGGGAGAAGCAATCCTGTACATCTCCCTATGGTTTAATAAAATCCTCTGAAGGAAAGTACAATCAAATTAAAATGTAGTTGTCTGATTCAAAGGCTTAATGAGGCTAATGTAAAGGCAGCGTAATTTGATTTCAATAGTTTTGTATAAATACCAATATACAGTACTGTATATATATCTTTTATATAATTAAACTTTTCACAAAACCTTGGGGAATATTGTTCGATGGTTTGCTAAATCAAATTCAATGGAGCATTTTTATCCTGCAACTTACGATCATCAAATATATTCTGGCAATATTTTGGTACAGTACTAGGGTAGACTCGCCAATTCGCACGAGCTGCTCCGTTACTACGTGAAATAGATACAAAAAAAAAATAGTTGATAAATAAATATAGTATCAAAATATATGAGATAGTTAAGGTGCATTTTGACACAAGTCATTGGTCTAACCTTATCACAGTAATTCCTCACTTTAAGTTGTAGTTTCGTTCATGAGAAACGAGACATTAAATTAAACAAGTTTAAGTGCAGCAAATATTTGTTTAGGTATTTTTCTTGTAATTATTCAGTCTCATTAACAACTTAATAATGAGGCATAACATATTTAGGTGCATTTTGGTCCCTAATTAATGAACAGTGTGATAATAAAAACTTTAAATGAGGAATGCTTGTATAGTAACTTTTTGTGTTTTTGTTTTTTTATCAATACCTCATAGTTTGTGAACCATGAGGTCCATATTGGCTAGTCTACATAAATTTGCAATGGTATTGCCAACTAGACTGAAGGTAGATTATTTTAGCGACAGAATATTTACATACGCCTAAGATATATGTTGCCAGATCAGTTGCCGATAAAAAGTTGCCAGAAAAAGTGCTCATATGAATTCGCCTCAACTCTTTCACTACGAAGACACCATTTACATTTGTTCTGGCTAGCACTAGACAATTTCATTAACTTTAGATATTATCTCTAGAAATTATGAGGGTAGAAACCTTCTCCATTAATTTTTATCAATAATTTTGACAAAGGTTCTTCCTAAGCTAAATGGAAGTATCTAATGATAACCAGAATATAAGACAGAAAGCGTCCTTGTAACAAAATGGTTAATATGATGTGGGAGATACCCTCTAGTTGAAATAATATTGTGCTGAGATAAAAATCCTTCCTAAAACTCTATAGTCATGCACTTTACAAAACTAGGGCCATTTTTTCATAAAATAATTTGTGAGTTTCAAACTATAAGGAACTTCATCCTGTAGACTTCGATATTTAGCAGGAATTTAAAAACGTGTAGATTTGTCATGCAATTATATTTTTGGCTTAATATTAACATGAATGTCGGCTTCATATCCAAGTCTAAAGCTCAAATCCCATACTGCTCGAAACTCACAAGGGGCCAATTACAAAAACTGATTTTACATCAGGTATTTTTCTATTTTATGAATGTAAGACAGACCAAAATACTGTATGTTGATTTTTCCACCATGTTTAAATAAAGAAATAGTCAGCGATTCTGTAACTAACCACTTCAGTATAGGTGATGCAATTCTTCGTTATATTTTGGCTATCATTAGATGATTTTATGCAACTTACGAAGGACATCTAATAATCAAATAAGTATAGTACTGTAGGCCTATATCTCCACGAACCCTGTGACTCTCATATCCTTCATAAAATAAGTAAAATGTATCTAATGATAGCCAAAAAAAA
>JAGKTK010026042.1:0-17067 GCA_018397895.1 Paralithodes camtschaticus | reverse complement strand
CCTTCTCCAAGTCCATAAAGGCAACATACACCTTTTGTTTCTTCTCCAGATATTTCTCCACAACACAATTCAGGGTAAAAATCTGATCTACACATCCTCTTCCCTTCCTAAAACCTCCCTGCTCGTCGCCTATCCATTTCTCCGTTCTCACTCTCACTCTCTCAATCACTACCCTACTGTATACCTTCCCTACTACGCTTAGAAGACATATTCCTCGGTGGTTACCACACACTCCTCTTTCCCCTTTGCCCTTATATAGGGGGACTATTATGCCAGTCTTCCAGTCATCGGGTGCACTCCCCTTCTCCCATGCTAGTTTGCACATTTTCCATACCCATTCTATCACTATCTCACCACCATACCTCAACATTTCCCCACACACTCCATCTGTTCCTGGTGCTTTCCCCAACTTCACTCTTTTCATGGCTTCCCACACTTCTGACCTCCTGATCCCCACCTCCTCCTCCACTACTTCTCTTATTCTCCCTCCCATACCATATCCAGCTACAAGATATCCTATATATCCACAAGATATATGCCTCTCCTAATTTATATATATTATATATCCAGAATTATCCGAAATACATAAATCGGTTGGCATATTATCATATTTTTATGGGTTTTTGGACTCAGAATGATTATTTGATCTTTTACCACCATGTTAATGATGGACAAGTATTATGAATGATTTTCATAGGGCAAATAATAACAAACGATTGTTTTGTTTTGTTCCATGTCCGAAGTTACCATGTTTTTTTTTTAAACACAATCGGTTAAATGATAGTGTTCTAGCTAGAGCGTTATACAAGTGTAACAAATTTGGTACAAAATTATATCAGTCACAACATCATTCATACAAACAAATTTCTTCAGGGTGATAGAAGTTTGGCAGGGTAGCGAAAAATGTACATATTTTTGTCACATATATAATATTTGTTTAGTGTAGGCCTACATATACTGTACTCATGTCAGTTCCTTAGGACTTTTACATGCTTTTCCTTTGCCATTTCTCTAAACGGACCCCACAAATAAAACAATAAAAAGCATTTCCATTATATGACAATGTCTAATTACTGTACTTATTATCGCCGATGTCCGAAGTTATGACCCAAGTCCGAAGTAACCCCACTTTACGGTACTGCCCGGAAACAGACTGAATGGATTCTAAGAACCTTCCAAACATGGGAGAAGGACTGTATGTTCTCTCTGGAAACCTCTGGTGCTTCCAAGACTATCTGAGTACTGCTGCCATTTTTGGTCCCCTCACAAAGTAGGGGACATAGTTAAACTAGAAGCAGCCCAGAGGACTTTCACCAGCAAAATAGAAGGACTGCAGCTCTTATCAATTACTGGGAAAGATTGCAGCACTTGGGACTCTACAGTACTCCCTCCAGAAACGCCGTGAAAAGTTGTTTGGAAAATGTTGTAGCATCTCCTGCAGAACGTGGGCCTGCAGGTCAATAATCATCCCAGTAGAGGTCAGCTATACATTGTGAGGAGGACAAGTGGTGCATCCCAAAGGGTGAAAACACTAATTCATCACAGCTTCACTTTCACAGGGACATTTCTCTTCAACTTGGTCCCACACGTAATAAGAAACCGGACAAGCATTACACCAGACAGCTTTAAGACAAAATTAGACAAGTGGTTGGCTGCAGTTCCTGACCAGCCTCCAACACCAGTACCAATTCCCTCCAGTCAGTGGTCCACAACATGGGAGGGGAGGAGCTGCCTGGGACCAGTGGACATCCACTTTAGCTGTGTATATCAAGACGAGATTCAACTAAAGTGAACTAAGGTAAGGTATACTGCACTCGTTACGAACATCACTAGCTTGGTACTACGAGCCTCGTAACGAAAGGCAGGCTCTCACAGCATTTTCCGCTAGTGCCCCAGATTCCACCACTAAATAGTGGGTTTCTGCTTCGCTGCTTTCCGCCTAAGGCCCTAAGCGAAACCCCGTAATTTTTAGATTGTTAAAAAATGGGTAAATACTCATTTATGAACTAAATTATTATAATACAACATTATAGGCCTAACTGAAGGAAAATACACACAATATCGCTGTTGGTACATAAAACAAAAAATACAGGTTTTCGTAATTAGCCTATTTACTAGCCTATAACGGCTTTCGCTCTACTCCCTTACAAACTGTCCCAAATTTATAGATAGGCCTATGACTGTAGGGTTTCATAGAAGTGAATTTCAGAACAGAAATGTTGAATTTATGAAATATTATTAGTGGACAGACGATAGGCCTATACCAGATAAGCTTAGGCTACCCTCGAAAATTCTTGCGCTATGATGCGCGATATCTGTTTTTCACTCTCTCGCAGACGCAGTGCTTTCTAGTAATATGTCTTCTATATAATTTTTAAGAGCAGCGGAAATCTGGGGGCGGCAGCCCCAGGTTAGGTCAAGTTTTTAGGTTAGGTTATAATATTCTCGTCTGAGGGCCGGAGAAAGGTGAGTCACGTGGCTGTTTGTTTAAGTCCATATGTAGCCTATATTCACTAGGTGGCAGTCACGCTCCCGCAGTATTTTCTAGTAATTTGAATTCTTTCACACCATTTTTAAGATCAGTGGGAGTCTGGGGGGGGGGGGGGGGGGAAACCCCCCACGTTTAGGTAAAGTTGCTAGATTAGGGTAGTTTAGTTTAGTTTTGTAGCCTAGATGTTTAGGTGACAATCACCACGGTCGATCTGGGGATCCGCCGCTAATGAGCTCGTCCTGGAATCTTTACGACTCTGAATCTTACGATTCTTTACAGGACTGAACATGCCATTTTTATCGGCAATAGCTCAGAGAAGTGTGTTGAGAGGGGAGAAGGGGTGTTGGAGAGAGAGGAAGGTGTTGGAGTGGCTTTGTTATGTGTGTTTTGTCTGTATACGTCGTCAGGATGTCCCTGACTGGTTGCAAGCATGTGAAACATGCTAGGACGTACTACCGCACCCACTAAATGTCCGCCGTGGGCCCGTGGCAGGGATTCGATCCCGGGTCTTTCAGATTCACACGCGAGCGTGCTCACCACTTAACCACCACGGCCACGGGTAATAGAGATTAATGACAACATTGTCGGAGGAGGCCGGTGAGTCACGTGAATGTGTTTACGTCCACCTCCCTAGGCGGCAGTCACCCATGTCGGAGAAGCGGTTCTTGTAAACAATTACCAATTAGGCTATACTGTGATCTTGAGAGCATAGGCCTAGCCTATAGGCCAAGCCTAGGCTAGGCTAGATTCCAAACTTGTTTTCAAATAAGTAAAACAAAAACCAATAAACTGTAGGCCTACTTCCCGCTGTAGTTATATCATCATAAAATTACCATCGAATTAATCTAAGTAGCCTAATAAGCTTACCTTAGTGTTATTGTTATTAAATTTCTGCCATTTGGCGGCGGCGTGCTAACATTGTTACCAGACTAAATGAAAGGATTTTGGCCCATCCTTTGAATTGTAGAGTTGCTGCTGGTCCATGGTCGCGTGTGGACGTCCCAGGGCCTGGCGTAAACCTATGGCTTCATTTGAGGGAACTTTAGTCGGTCTCGGTGTTTGTCTGCTGTGTCGGTGGTTCTGCGGCCTCTCCCTCGGCTTCATCTCCTTCCATATCCTCGTTCTGCGATTTGTGTTGCCCCTCTGTAGTCCCTCCTGGGTCCCAGACGTCTGAGACTCCTTCCCAAGACCTGACTGACACCGTGACAGGGTTAATTGGGTCTGCTCACTCAACTGGCTAAATCAAGAATCAAGATTACAAAAAAACAATAATAATAATAGTTGAATTGTATTCATTCTTAATGTGAGGTTAAAAATCGTGCGATTAATTATGTTAGATAATTGAATTATGTGTATGAATCCAACCTAATAATATAAAGAACAAGGTTAACCCAGGTCAATGGTATATTGGTTGTAACAACTCCTATTGGGCGTGGTGGTATTTCTTTGAGTTGGCAACAGTGTCATGGACTCCTAATAACCACGAAATGGCCGCCACCTGCAATTTGAGTGAGCTTCACTTCATATTTGAGACATGTTTTCACTGGATATTCACAATTTATAAGAAGGTAAGATACAGTTTATTGTGTTTAGGGTAATATAGCAGATTGGTAAATAATAGCCTAACTTTCAGCAATTATTTAGAGTAAGCGTAAATAGGCCTAAAGATTTTAATAGGCCTAGGCCTAGAGAAGAATTTTTGGTATTAGCCTAGTGCAGCACCAACCTGATACGGGCACCATCGATGATTTTCAGTGTTTTATCACTTTCATGAACGATACTTCACTATAGCCCAAGTTAAATACGAGAAACTAAAAATCGTCGGGTAGAATGTAGAATTTGGGCGTATCGCCAGCCTTGTTTACACTACGCGGAGCGGCGGCAGACGTTTGCCATCATGTTCCGGTCTATTTTGACTGCCTTTGGATTCAATAATATGTTGAGGGCTCACCACCCCCACTGGTCCTCACAGGCTCACCACCCCCATGACATAGCCTATTGTCATCATCATAAATAGACGCGAACTTAACCACGGCGATCGACATAGGCTATGTAAACATGATGGCGGCGTCGGACGCTTGCAATCATGTTCCCGTCTATTTTGAATGCCATTGGATACAATAATATGTTGACATATTGTCATCGTCATTTATATTGCCAGCAGGGGGCAAGTAACCGAGAAAAAAATAATACAGGACGTTTCGACGGTGTGTCAGTTCGCCGGCACTAACTGGACGGTTCGACGGTATCGTCAAACCTCCGTCGAAACGTCTTTTTTGTTTTATAGAGTAGGACCTAGGCCTAGTCTATATTTTTGAACTGTATTTGTGGACTATAATCAGGGTGTCAATCCACAAAATATGAATTGTGTTATCATTATGGTTTATTATTTTTTTATCATTATAGCGCGACGGAGCGGCGAAGGCGCTAGCTCTAGGGGGGTCCGGGGGCATGCCCCCCCCCCCCATGATTTTTTTGAGAATTTAGGTGTCTAAAACAGTATTTCCTGTAATCTAAAAGCAATCAAGATGGAAATTATGGAGACCAAAATTANATATGAATTGTGTTATCATTATGGTTTATTATTTTGTTATCATTATAGCGCGACGGAGCGGCGAAGGCGCGAGCTCTAGGGGGGTCCGGGGCAGGGTGTCAATCCACAAAATATGAATTGTGTTATCATTATGGTTTATTATTTTGTTATCATTATAGCGCGACGGAGCGGCGAAGGCGCGAGCTCTAGGGGGGTCCGGGGCAGGGTGTCAATCCACAAAATATGAATTGTGTTATCATTATGGTTTATTATTTTGTTATCATTATAGCGCGACGGAGCGGCGAAGGCGCGAGCTCTAGGGGGGTCCGGGGCAGGGTGTCAATCCACAAAATATGAATTGTGTTATCATTATGGTTTATTATTTTGTTATCATTATAGCGCGACGGAGCGGCGAAGGCGCTAGCTCTAGGGGGGTCCGGGGGCATGCCCCCCCCCCGTGATTGTTTTGAGAATTTAGGTGTCTAAAACAGTATTTCCTGCAATCTAAAAGCAATCAAGATGGAAAATAGGCCTATGGAGACCAAAATTATGTCAATTTACCTTTTTTTGTTTCTTAAAAAAAAAGGGTTGGGGGAGTTTCTGTTATCATTATACAAAAAGTTCATTTGCGTTTTCACTCAAAAAACCAGCTTCGTTTGACACCCTGGGACTATTATATTCTTTATTTCTTATGTTTAGCCTAATATAGATTTGCTAATTGTAATTAAATATTGATATAACAAAGGGGTTGTAATCAAGCTTTCAGTAAGACATTTCGAAATTTGATGTGTTCATATAAATTGTCATTAGGCCTATGTTTACAGTTCTTATCAAATGTTTTAGACTTGTGAGGGGAGAAATTGCAGAGAGGGCATTGATGGATTATGTGCTGGTGACAAGGGAAAGATTGTGTAGACTGCTGGATGTGAATGTGATGAGAGGTGAGGCGGAGGGTATGTCAGATCATTACCTGGTGGAGGGAAAGCTAAGAGTTAAGAGTTACAGGAGAATAAGAGACGATACCTGAACAGGAGGGCGTAATGCATAAAGCAAAAACCGGGGCAAAGGTAGCCATGACAGAGACTGGTGGGATACTTACTCCAGGTTCTGCATAGACCCGCCGGGACCCAGCTCTGGAAAAAAATTAAATTTCCAGGAATTAATGCTCATAAGGTTAACCCAAACATGTTCGCACACAAGTGTTAAATAACCCGCCGGGTAACGAGACGTAATACTCAACGACTACAGCTCGCTACGCGGTGGGGTTTCCTAAGTAAAAAATTTCGAATATCTTAATTTGTCCAAAAGATTTATGAATACCCTCTGACATAATATATAAAGACCAGCCTGGCGTTTATAACTGATTAAGTCTTTCCGGTGGTGTTTGTTTCAAGATTCAATTTTGGAAAAAAAAAAACTAAAAAAGACGCCGGCCCCCGAATTATCTCGTAGATAAAAAACTGGGAAACCTGACAAATATACGAGATCTAACTTCTCCCGAAGTATCTTTTTAGATCGCCGTATGTTGAAGGCGGCGATACAAAACGTATCCCTCAATTGTCTGGTTAACTAACTGAATTGTAAATTCGTTATTCCCACCCATCCAGGGAGCACCCGCCGGGTGTGAATATTAGTTTAAAAAACGTTAACCCCAATTGTGCCTTACATTGCCGTATGTTGAAGGAGGCGATACACAATGCATCCCTCAATTGTCTGGTCAACTAAACTGAATTTAGCAAATTCGGTCATCCCACCCTACCAGGTTGCACCCGCCGGGTGATATAAAGTTGAAAAGTTAACCCCAATTGTTCCGAACCCCACATCTTTGTAAAAGATCGCCGGGGAGGAAATACAACAACAGCATAGTTTTATATTGGCTTTGCAAAACCGAAAAAACTACAAACAACACGTGTCCGTATGAACACTGTTAGATGGGTACAGCCAACCCGCCGGGAATCAGAAGGAGCCTGAAACAGGCACCCCAGAGACGCCGTCCTGGCGAGCCACAGACACCCACTTGCCGGGGAAACAAGCCTGTTTTTAAACCACGCGTGGCCAAAACTCGGCAACCAGCCGGGTATTTTCATGGTGTAACCGAGAAAAACCCGCCGGAAATAACCCACCCCGTCCAGATACCATCTGAACGCAACACAGGACCGAGGCGTAGCCAAAACACAACTAACGCCGGGCCCACCATAGTCCGTGGAATTAGCCAATACACAACTAAACCAGGACACACATCACACAGTAGTACATATTTAGAAAATAAATCAATAACACTTGTATATGTGGTAAAGCTACGAGAGGCTGGCTAGGCCTAGGCAGACGGATAACAATAACATGTCGGAATATAAACAAAAAGCACTGAATTATATCACAACAGGAACCACCGCCAACACACCACTGTAGCAAATACTTCCAGCAAAGGGAAGAACTGACTCGGGACCCAGAAAAAAATTCACTAAGTGAAGAAAAATACGCTGGGAACGTCAGCAAAAATACGCTACCTCATCAGAAAGATAAAAGGAAGCAATAACGCGTAATGAAAGGCGCCTGCATCACAAAGCTAGCTAACTGTGAAAAAGTTCACCTGTCCACAACCGGACCACGAGGGTACATCCGAAATAGATGCCCCAAACACACGACCCAAAATACACTGCACTGCGGGCAACCAGCCCAGGACACTCCTGCTACGCATATCCTAACCTTACTCGATACATCCCGGAGTAAACAAATGAGAAAAAACTCACTAGGGACGCAGCAAATGCGGAACCAGCGGAGCGTGGAGAGACACGTCCGGGCCGGCTGACCGCAGAGCAGAGAAGGAAGAATGACGCCTGAATCAGCGTCTGGTCAAAGATCCACACTAGTACATCTACGATATGATGGAAGCTTATTGGATAGTTATTCTTATTTTCTTTTTGTTTTTTATTTTTTACGAAGTTTTTTCGTAGTGAGAACCCAATTCATAATGACTGAAGCCATGAGTGAGGTCGCGTGCGCTCATGATGAAGGCTCCTCAGATTTTAAATGCTCTGCGCGGTAGATTCAAACTACGGCGGATTAGTGTTTGAAGAGGATGCCTTATGTAATAGGCATGTTCGTCAATGATGGAGGGGCCACTAATAAATACAGTATTGGCGATAGGTGGGATATGGTACCAGAATCCGAATTTGGCGCTTCAAATACACTTTTGGCGAGAATGCTGACGTCACGGAATGGCGTCGGCCCAGAATGCGCCGCCCGCAAGCTAGTCTCACCAGGCCTAACTCTAAATAATTCATGGTAAATAAAATCTGTTATCTATTATCTATTGTCTTTTCTATTGCTGTTAATTTTTCATGTAGGCTACAGTAGAGCGCCGTATTGAGAGTTACTCTTAGGCCGAGGCTAGGCTATAGATAGGCTTTGGCCTACTCACAAAACCCTAAGTGAGCTGCTTGGATAGCGAGAATATCCCAGGTATATTTCATAAACGTATATTAACAGATTAATCTTGACCAAACCGATTTGTGAACCTCATATCTCTTGTGTTTTGCTTTGTTTATTGTGCCGAACAGTGCGACACACAAACACACACGCGCGCATCAGCTGACTCAGGGGCCCGATCGATAAATATAATTAATCAAAGAAGTGACCACGGATCCAAAACCAATTTCATTATTTTGCTCAATCGAAAAGCAGTTGGTATAGAAAATTCTAGTCTTCACCATTCACAAGGTAAAAGTGATTTATGCCTCCTGATATATATCTAAGCTAGGTTAGACCATTTCTTGGTCTGGCTAGCTAGTGACTTAGCAACTTGTTGCTAAGGTGATGTGGTTATTCCTTATCAATAAGACTATTCACAAGATAACAATGAATTCTGCTGCCTGATATACATCTAACCTAGGTTAGGTCAATTCTTTGTGGAGATATATAGGCTAGGCCTATGTCTTCTAGCAAAAACAGAGTAAGCAGACGGCGCCGAGTGTGTCGGCGATCGACGATGCGCATGGCGGGCGGTTTGAAAAGGCCCAAAAGGGTGAACTCGGGCCTCGTCAAAGACTAATGGATAATTTTCCCATTTAACCCTTAAAGAGCGGCGCTCGACTTAAGTCGTGCACCAATTTGCAGCAAGTTAGGAGCATTATTAAGGCTTTTAAAGGGTTAAAATCGAGTGCAAATGGCCGGGAGAGCAGCGGGCCAGACAGCCGACTCCCAGGGCTTACCGCCGCCCATTAACTCATGTTCCCTGTGTTCTCGAGAGGCCGGCAGTGTAGCCAGTAGTGAGCATAGCTGGGAAAAATATACCGATATATGCTAAACTTCCATGTTCGTGGCACCACTGCAAGAGAACCACGAGTGCTACGTAGCTCGTTCTGGTCTCATTTTGAAGCTTTTAGTGCCTAGTTTTTTGCTAAATAATTTTGTTTTCATGCAGATCCTTGATTTATCATGCAGGAGGGCCTGAATATGCCCAAATGAGCCCAAAACACCCCGCTAGACAAGGGTTAAAGTACTATTCGCGTTTGGCGAAATTCACTTTTGGCGATGGTTTGGCTAGACTAATGAATTCGCTAAATGAGAGGGACCACTGTAGATATGATGATTCAAATAATTGTAATGAAACAGTTATTTTAATTTTTATCACAGCAACCTACAAAATGAAACGCAGTCACTCCAACCAGTCACGCACCATCACTGCGCAGTTGCCACATCTACGATTCTCAATCCTCAGCTGGAAAAAATCAGGTATAGTAACACTCCCTTAACATCAACTTTGTCTAACACCAATGTTCCCTTAACGTCAACTTTGACTACTAACAATGTTAGAGTAATTACTGATGTCATTCCTCTGCCGTTGGAGAAGACTCCCATCAGGAAAGGGCCCATGCCTCTGCTGTATGGGCCAGACTTGTCATGGGTGCCTGTTACAGCCCAAAATCCAGAAATTGCGCAACAGACAATCTCTGGTGAACTTCCGGTACCGTCTCATTGGATGATACAAATAAACGAACACAGGAAACTACGCCCAAAGATCTATCAGGTAATACTATTGATGTCTCTATTAAGGCTATACCAAGTGTGTATACTCCCCATTATTTTGTGTACTCTGCTTCTCCTGCATTAACACCTTCCTCATCTGCAAAACTGTACGCAGACTGGTCAAAGGTAGATGGGTTCAATGACATCAAAGCCCTGGCCGTATTGACGCCAGAATTAGACACAGTTTCAGTTAGAGACCAGTCCGGCAACCCAGTATTGCAGATGGGGGATGTAGGTCCAGGACCTTGGTTAGATTGGGAGGCGGAAGCACAACAGTTCGCTTCCACTATCACAAGCAAATCTTCCCACCAGATTCCACAAGAAACCCACAACTGGTTTTCTCTATTGGTAGGCGCTGCCGTTGGTGTACCTAAAGCATTGCTAACATTTCTAACTGCCCCTAAATTGTCATTGTGGGAAGTCCAGGAGCCCTTTTCTACCCCTTCCTCAGCGCAATTAGACAAAGATTTTATATTACGCCAGAAAGCCTTAAGACTGGTGTCCCAATTTCTGTTGTGACGCCAGATTGCACAGTCCCTAGTTAGATCCACTCAGGCGGTGACGGACCCAGATGCCAAGAAGGCAATTAAGTTGTCCCGACGATTAATGTTGCAAAATTCTGTTTAGTCACTAGGTGACATCCGAGTAGCCTTCTTAGAAGCAGTCCATGCACGTCAGGATCTTAAGTGTCCACTTAGTAAAGAAAATACCGGAAGACATAGGTCGCCGGGTAATTTTATCTCCTGTGCTCACTCCCACTCTCGTCTGTCCTAATACATGAAGTACTGTGTTCAATTTAGTAGATGCTGCTCGCCAGACTGCTTCCCAAGCAAGGAAGGAGCATCACAAATTCACTAAGCCTTATCCGAAACCCAAAGTAAGTCAGAAGGCACACTCCAGTGGTGGAGCAAAGTTCTTTCAGACCTTCAAAACTCCTCCTACGCCGGGAAGCAGTCCGGCCAGGAACAAACAAGGGAATGGTTCAAGTAAGTGGTTCAAAGGGAAACCTTGGGAGCGTTTAAGAGCACTGAATCTGTACTCACTGGAACGTAGAAGAGAACGTTACCTAATAATATACACGTGGAAAATCGCAGAGGGTTTAGTACCAAACCTACATACTCCGATAGTCATGAAATTCAGTGATAGGAGAGGCTGGGAATGCGAAATTCCCCGGATGAATAAAATGTGCCATTATATAATAGGCATATCGTCAATGATTCCGGGGCCACTACTAAATATTAGGTTTTCCTTCTTCCCTCCGGGACTCAAACCTATAATTTCCTACTCTAACACACGCTCTGCTCCCTTTATAAAAACTCTTAACTGTTCTTAACAAATGTCCTCCAATTTCATAAATCCTTAGCATCTTCCACATTCTTCTCGATCCATATGATCATATGCATGTGTAGAGGTGATTATTGTGGGCCAAAACAGTAGTAGAAAATACCTACCCAATAACTGAGGGAGAGTGAGAGGGTTAAAATGAGGCGCCTTTTAAGTTAGGAGTGCTTGTATCATAGTCTATTTGTGTATCAGACCCATGTTCTGATTCAGCTTTCATTCCAGGTCCACATCTGAAGCCCAGCAGCGCAGGGAAACATCAAATATGGGATTATCCAGAGCTACACTATAATTCATCGCCTTAATCGTCAGGACCACATAAAGGTGTTTCTTTGAAGAAATTTGTTGCTCCATTAATTTGAAAATTTTAAGACGTTTCACCCCATTAGTTAAGCAAGACCATTCATGTCTTTTTTTTTTTTTTTTTTTTTTTTTTTTTTTTTTTTTTTTTTTTTTTAGAAGAAGGAACTTAAAAATTTAGAAGAAATTGGCTTTCAGCCGGGACATTTTTCTATCAAAGATGTATAAAATTAGCTCTACAAAAACTGGTGTGGGCTGTGATGAATCAGCTCAAGAAGAATTAGAAATCAAATTAGAGGACATCAGGTGGGTGGAAGAGGGAGCCGAACTACTGAATCTAGAGGATGAGGGAGTCAAGATCAAAGATGAGGAGACCCTATATATAAATGATGATTCTGAGTGTCCAGAGGCCACACTCCAAGGTAAAAGATCTCCCTTCAAGCCAGAGACAGAGGAGAAACCAAAGAAGAGGAGAAATACATCCACAAAAGAAAGGTCGAAATGGAAGAAGGTTGTGATTCCGAATGTGGGATTTTATTGGAAGCTTGAAAAACAAGAGATACTGAATAAAGAAAAAAAATCATCCTCGAAGGAAATTTTCAAGTGTACCAAAATGGTTGAGGACATGGCAGTTCTTTGGACGCTAGAAGCATTAAAGAAAGGAAAGAAAACCCCAGTAAAAGAAAGCACAGAGGAGAAGGGAAGCCCCTTGAAGCTGATCAAGAAAGAAAAGGAAGTATCGTTTGAGAAGGAATTGGAATGCAAGGTAACTGTTACCGAGAATTTGAAGAATGGGACATTAAAAGGAAAGAAATCATTCATAAAGAAAAGCGTTAAATGTAATGAGGTTACAATCATGGAGAAAGTAAATGAAGCTAACGTGAAAGAGAGCTTTAAGTGTGAGGTATGCAACAAAGACTTTCGAACCAAAGGGGTACTAAAGCAACACCTGGGTACCCACAACAAACCTTTCAAATGTCCCGAGTGCCACAAATCTTTCGCCCGCAAGTCCCATATCAAGGTCCACCTCCTTGTCCACTCCGGTCTCCGGGACTTCCCGTGCCCAATTTGTCGTAAATTGTTTTCCACCAAAGGAAACATGCGAAAACACCTACCCACCCACAGTAAGGAATTGCTTGATCCTGAAGCTGAATTTGACCTGGATGCATTGCCTCACTTGGACATGGATTTCCTCGAGTGTCCCGATTGTCCTAGAAGGTTCTACAGTAAGTACTCCCTCAATCAACATTCTTTTGTCCATTCTGGAATAAAAAGTTTTGAATGTTTGGATTGTAATAAAAGGTTCACCACTAAAGCTGGACTCTCTCAGCACTCTGACACCCATTCATTAGTCAAAAAATACCAGCGCCAGAAATGTGACAAGAGGGTTGCACAAAAGGGCGGCCTCAATATGCACTCAATAGTACACACTGGCATCAGAAATTTCATGTGTGAGTTTTGTGGGAAACTCTGCAAACACAGGACCGAGTTAAAGCATCACATTCTAACTCACACCAGAGAGAAAAAATTTGCCTGTAATGACTGTGATAAGAAGTTCAAAACCAAGAGCGAACTGGTGGATCATACATTAGTGCACAGTGGACTGCGGGAGAGCGTGTGTCATATGTGTGGTCGAGCGTTTGGCCAGAAGCGGAACTTGGCTCGTCATATGTTACATGTCCATGACTCAGGCTCTGGCATCAAGAGGAGCTTCCCCTGTCAGCTCTGCGGTAAATGTTTCTCCCAGAAGAATGACTGGGCCCGACATACCAGGAACGTTCACAAGGTTACTGATCTGGACCTATCCACCCAACTACAGCCGGGAACTTCCACCTAGTTATTGCTTCATGTACAGTCATGGACAAAAGTGATAGTACATTTACGGAAAAAAGCATCACACCTTTCCTGATCCTATGTATTATGTCT
The DNA here is from genome assembly GCA_018397895.1 of Paralithodes camtschaticus. Classification (NCBI taxonomy): domain Eukaryota; kingdom Metazoa; phylum Arthropoda; class Malacostraca; order Decapoda; family Lithodidae; genus Paralithodes; species Paralithodes camtschaticus. Next base: position 3,448 of record JAGKTK010026042.1, on the reverse strand, counting down.
GTGGATTTAGAGAAAGCTTTTGACAGGGTGCCCAGAGAGGTTATGCAGTGGGCCATGAGAAAACTTGGCATGGAGGAGTGGTTGATGCAAATGGTAATGAAAATTTATGAGGGCTTCTGAGCAGCAGTGAGGGTGAAAGGGGAGCTGAGGGATAAATTCTCGGTAAATCTTGGAATGCACCAGGGTTCAGTCTTGAGCCCACTCATGTCTGTCATGGTATTAGAGGCGCTGTTGAGAGAGTTCAGGTTGGGTCTGCTCTATGCAGCTGACCTGGTGCTGATCGCTGACAGTGCAGCTGAAGCAGAGACGATGTTACTAAGGTGGCGGGAGGGAATGGCAGATAAGGAATTAACAGTAAACGTAGGCACGACAAAGGTCATGATCAGCGACAATGAAAGTGGAACTGCTGTACAAAGCGGTAGTTGTCCTAATTCTGTATGTAAAAGGAGGTTGGGTGTAATTCAATCCAGTGTTGCACATGCCAGAGATTGGCGCATGAAAGGTGGCCCCTTATCGTGGGCCATTAACTTTGAATGTGCCTTATGTAGGGGTGTCTTGGGAGTACCGGATCCACCTGATAGTGGAGCTGAGGCCTGATCATTCGCGATCAGAAGTGGGTAGAGGAAGTTCAGAGAGATGCTACCATTGCTGATAATGAATGGGCTCTCTCTATGACTAAAAGGGAGGTTATATAGAGTACTTGTGTTAGATGTGTGATGGTGTATTCCAGCGAAACCTGGCCAGTCAAGATGGAAGATATAAAGAGTATGTACAGTATGTATTTAGTAGTAGCCTCTACGTCTCCAACGTAGAGCTTATGCTATGTAGGGGAGAGCGGTGATGGTTCGGACACTTTTTTTTTAAATATTTGTAGAAATTCAGGTTTAAGCAGTAGTATAATATAGTTGATGTTAAAATGTTGCCTCGTTATTTGGTTCTTTAGCCTGATTATATCAAACCCTTAATAGCTCTTTTCAGTTTTGAGCTATAGTTCCCGAAACACAAGTTTCTAAATCGTCCAAACATTCCCTACCAGTGGTGATGGTTCGGTCAGAAGGGTGGTGATGGTTCGGTCAGAAGGGTGGTGATGGTTCGGTCAGAAGGGTGGGATGGTTCGGTCAGAAGGGTGGGATGGTTCGGTCACGTATATTAATTGGCATAATCTTAAAATTATGTGAGTTCTATCTATCTATCTATTGCCTGACGCCGCGATCCCCGAAGGGGTGGCCACGAACGAACCGCCCCCATGCACCTCTGTCCCCAGTCAGTCGACGCCCCTCCCCCCAACCAGCACCGCCTTCGTTCATGTAGTTCCTCACTCCATCCTTCCACCTCATATTCGGTCTACCTCTCCCCCTCTGTCCCTCCACCTCGCTCTCGTGAGCTCTCGTGAGTTGGATTTGCTAAAAACAAGAATTTATCAATTCAAAGATATTTTATTTTGCTAAAATACAAAATTAAACTTCATAATCGAAATTAACCTCTTCATATTTGTAAACAAATAATATTGAAAACAAACTGGATTATACTTAACCAGAATTATGGATAATGTACTTATCCATAAATCAAATAAACATACAGTACCTTTATTTGTATAAACAATATTATAGGTATGGATTAGGACTAGGATATGTTACTTCAAATAAATTACATAATTGACTTAGTTTATATTGTATTAGCACAGATAAATACATAATAAAATATAAATATATTATTCCCTGATGGATATTAAGAGTTGTGTTTCACTATGTGTTCATAATATAGATGTTTACAAGAAGTAGTGTTATCAGTTGATAAGGTCATTTTGGGGTAATTAGTGGGAAGGATGGTTCGGACTGGTCCGAACCATCACCACCCTCAACTGTCCGAATGATCCCGAATCTATATAGTTAATTGATGGGTACGCTCAACGTTCACACAAGCGACTTCAGCATTTGTTATTTACGGCAATATCTTCGGCATACAACATAGTTTCACCATAATAATGCATATTTCGCTGGTTGACATATTCATGGAGGTAGAGCTTACGATATAAAGTGAAAATATTACATAGGAAGTGCAAAAAAAACATAAAATCGGACCTGCATTAAAAAGTGTAGCTGATGTAGGAACCAAATCACGCGTGATGAAAGTAGACAAACTCTCGCAGTTTCACGCAAATTCTCGGGGCCTTAGGTCCCATACGTTTCTCAGGAAATGCACTGTCCGAACCATCCTTCCGTCCGAACCATCACCGCTCTCCCCTATAATCCCGCTCCTCTAGCGGAGCGGGCATTATCGTAACCACTTAGCGCGATTAAATGATAAGATCTAGAGTAGCACCTACTTTCTCTACTAGGGACGTTGTACACACTTTGAGGCCACTAGTTTAAAGAAAAACGAAAATATGGGTATGGGTGAGAAGAGAAGAGAAAGTTGAAGAATTTTGCCCATCCACCATCTAGGCTCCTTACGACGGCTTGATGCGCCTCCCGTGTAACCCGGCCGGGTTTATAGGATTATCTTTCTCGCGCTACCCTCCATGTAAACACAACATTTTCTGTGTCCCTTCTTTCGTGCCTTTCATTCCTGTCCCCTTCCCTTTTGGTGAGCTGTGGGCCTTATTTAAGGCACCTGTGGTTCTAGAATCTAGACAGATGATCCGTGATGCAGGCACGCTGAAAAATGGGCTCTAATGTGTTTAATTGGAGTGTTGCGTGAGAATGGTGGTCATTAATTTGAAGCGGGCGGTCGCCCTCCCCCTCTGGTGGCGACCGGTGTAACTAGGCCTTCGCCTATTTCGTTCACTAATTAGTTTTGCGGTGGCTTTAGTTTTCTATAGCTAGGTTTTCTATTCAATTAGGGCTTTATGTCACTGCCTTAGTTTTTGCTAACATTTCGCGAAGTGGTGTCTGGCTCTCTGAGTTTCCTAGGCTAGGCTACCCTTGATGACTGAGAAGGGGGCACAAAACTTTCATTTCTCTTTCATCTAGCCACCTCATAGGGTTTCCTTCCCTATCGAGGTCATTTCCTGGCCCACAGAGGCCTGGTGATGGAGCCCTGGTTACCTCAGTTAGTTGACACAATGCCGACTTATTCGTGGCCTAGCCTGAGTCGAAGGGAGTTATCTTTTGCTATTCACACTGTTACCAGATCAGTCCGGCATTTCATGCACGGCTCCTGAAAATCTAAGGACTGTGAAACCATCATCTTGGTACTTTTTGAGTTGGCAACAGTGTTAGCGTTCCTCATCTGGAATCGTCTGCTTAAACTCCAGGGTCCCCGCTTATTTAATGGTCTTCAGTGATCCTCTGATTGTTTGGCCGCTCCCTACTGGTCACTGCCGTCCGACATACTGGTCGTGCTGATGCTATATTTCTTACAGTTTCTTACAGTAGATCCTCTGGAAAAAGGCAAACTATGCCTGTGTATCCAGCTCAGTACCAGTACTTGCACTGCTGCGGTCGTT
>JAGKTK010026037.1:0-16474 GCA_018397895.1 Paralithodes camtschaticus | reverse complement strand
GGAAGACTTGTAAGGGGGGATGGACGTATTTACATTCCATTTATATATCTTTATATATGTTTTTTTAGTTTCCTTCCTAAAAATCCATCAAGTTTAAAAAAACACTCCCAAGATCCTCCTTCGAGATAAATTTGTACATTTTCGATAGAAAAATTTCCCGACCTTAGACTACTCTAAATTACGGGCTCGCTATCGCTGGCCAGGAAAAACTCGACACCTAAATGACACGAAAAGGCTTAATATTGACAAAGAATTGGGTAACTGACAGGTCTTAAAATCGCCAAACTAATGGGATGAACGTCATCAAATCTGAATGGTGGTAAACATGAGGAAGAAGGAGGGCTAGAAAAACGACCCATCTCCCCTTAAGACGGTGTCACACGATACTATCTATCGAGGGTGGTGATGGACTGGTCTATCAGAGTGAGAGTTGAGCATTCTCTGCCATACCCATAGCTTACTCTGAATGTTCCTTTCGCTTATATATTTCCTAGATCTCAAGTGGCGGCGTTTCTTCCGTGGATTGAGCTACCTACCGCCAACCTCGAGGTTGGCAGACTGGAAGCCAATGCGTCACATTTATCCTTTGCCCCTCAACTTTCCCTTCATAATTGTTGAGGGGCACAGGGCCTTGGGTGGGAATTCGGTGTCCCGGGCGTTTCCGCACCCTTCTCAGCTCCTCGACTGGGAGCGGCTTTTGTCACCTGGGTATTCTTAGTGGTATGCAGGGAGGATTTTGTGGGGATGCTCGGTTATGGCCTTAGCCTTGCTCGGGACCTTGGGGCTGTTCGGTCAGACAGCCTGGGGAACAACAACAACTATCTATCGAGGTATTTTACGCAAGTCTATTCTACGCTAAGAGTTATGAAAGCATTTGGAGTGAGACGGCGGTATCACAAGGGCAATTTTGGAATCTGTATTGCGGCGTAGTACGCTACTGTATTGTATTACGGCACTATTTCCTAGACTCAACTAATAAGAAGACAAACATACACTTTATTTACCTCTTCAGTTTGAGGATGCCTTTTCATTTATCATAATCTGGCTTTTATTTGACTATCTAATTAAATATTGGAATTAATTAAAATGTAAAACTTGCAAACTAAACAAACCAAAATTGGGACAAGGACAATATAAAGTCAAATTAAATTAAATTATGAGAGTCAGACGGGACCTTTCAGTTATCTGTATTGGGTCCCTTGCTGTTCATTATCTACTTAATTTAAGGCTATGATCTAGGCATTATAGGAAGTACCAGTATATAGGCAGGCTCACAGAAGCCACGTATGATTACAATTAGAGTGATTAATGGCTGGATAAGGGTCCTATAGTCCTCTAGGTTGGGCAGGAATCGTAACCTCTAACCTCTGTAACTCAAATAGGGCTAGAGCAAATGAGCCGTCAATATATACACATATTCCCTAGCCAAGTCTTCCTATTTGGTAGAAATATTAGCTCGATTACTATAGTCCTTTTTGAGTTATGAGAAGTTAGGGGTTACGATTTCTGCCCCACCTAGAAAGAACGAACTATAGTGATCAAAATCCTACCAAGGCCCATCACCTGTTAATTAATAACCTTTATTGTGTCTACTTGTTGATCGGTCTTGTTGAGCAAATTTAGCGTTTAAGGGGAGATCTCCACTTAAGGGATTTTTTTCTTGACCCCTTTCTCCCTCATGTTTAGCTCCATTGCTTTTGATATTATAAAACTTTTGCCCCATTAGTTTAGCGATTTTAAGAACTTTCACCCCATATTAAGACCTTTCGTGCAATTCAGGTGTCGATTTTATCCTGGCGAGCGATAGCGAGCCTGTAATTTAAGAGGAACCGGCCTTTGGCCGGGAAATTTTTCTACCGAAAAATTTACAAATTTATCTTGAAAGGGACTCAAGGGGGTGTAACTTTAAGCTTGATGGAGGTCTAGGGAACAAACTAAATACCTCCCCTTAAGGGGATGTTTTGTTATTTTGTTCTGGACCTTTTCTCCTTCATGTTTAACCCAATTAGTTATGAGATTTTAAGACGTTCTCTCCATTAGGTCGGCTAGTTTAAGTCATTACGCCCTAGCTAAGTGTCGATTTTTTTTCCTGGCGAGCGATAGCGACCCTGTAATTTAGGAGGAACCAGCCGTCGGCCGGGACATTTTTCTACCGAAAAAAATACAAATTGATCTCATTATTTTGTTCTTTTGTTTTTGTAAAGCTTGATAGAGGTCTAGGGAGTAAACGATAACAAATATCTGTCCCGGTAATAATAAACAACACATAAATAATACAACGTACTCTTGGCTTGATAACTACCAGTGCCTCATTATAAGACATTTATCACATTTATTAAACAAACGTCTCATCTGTGAACGCGTCTAATTGTAAATGATAACAAAATGTCGAAATATGATTCAGAAAGTGATATTGAGGATCTAAATGTCTAACGTGAATGATACTGAATTAGCAAACGAGGCTCAATATCGATACATTTAGTTTTCGAAATTACTAATATTAACCTAGGAAGTGCATATACCAGATAGAGAACTAACCAGAAGATTCAATTAGATAGAAGAATGTCCCGGCCGAAGGCCAATTCCTCTTGAATAACAGGCGCGCTATCGCTCGCCAGGAAAAAAATCGACACCTAAATGACACGAACAGTCTTAATATTGACATAGAAATAGGGCGAAACGTCTTAGAATCGCCAACCTAATGGGCCAAGCAATATAACATTTGCAAACTAATGGGGCTAAGCATGAGGGCGAAGGGAGAACAGAAAAGCGACCCTTCTCCCCTTAGGTCTCCAATGTGCTAGCGCTGCGGTCCACCTTCTCTAAAGAACGGTCATATCCCGCGTCATTGATGGCAGCCCGCGGGGATTAGTGCCAACAGCTCCAGTATAATGAAGGTGGGGTTGATGTAGGGGCAGGTCATCAGCCCATAGTACAGCTTAAGGGGAGGTATTTAGTTTGTTCCCTACGTTTTCATCAAGCTTAAAATTACACCCCTTAGACCTCCTTTCAAGATAAATTTGTACATTTTTCGGTAGAAAAATGTCCAGGCCGGAGGCCGGTTGCTCTTAAATTACAGGCTCGCTATCGCTCGCCAGGAAAAAATAGACACCTTAATGGCACGAAAGGTCTTAAAATTGACAGAAATGGGGCAAAGTGTCTTAAAATGTCCAAACTACTAGGGCGAACGTCTTAAAATCTCAAAAGCAATGGGGCTAAACATGAGGGAGAAAGGGGTCCAGAAAAAATCCCTCAAGTGGAAAATCTCCCCTTAACACCCGTATGCAATACATTTAGAGCTGTAGAGTCACATTACCGGAAATGCGAAAAAAGCGTATTTGTCAACATGATAAATATAAGTATCTCATTTGGTGATCTAAAAATCTCCCTTTTGCATGTACAATTGAAAAACTAACTTATTATTATTCGTGTGTAGTGGTGTATGATATTACCCCTTCGGGGATCACGGCGTCAGGCAATAGATAGATAGATAGATAGATAGATTATTAATATTAGTGCTACATCAATTTGCAAGTTCAGTGCAGTTTAGGAAATTGACGAGCCCTCAGGGTCTATTGACGAGCCCTCAGGGTCTATTCTTGGGCAGCGAGGTGTGCGGGGGAATGGGGAAATAGTGATCAGGTATTATATAAACTTTACATAGAATTGTCGGGTCAGATATGAATACTGTGTCCTGGTTTCAGCGCAAGGTCGTACATGTATGAATAAGTGAGTATGTCAAGTTTACATATATATAGCCTAAATACATGTTTGCAATCATGTATGCTATAATAGTACATCTACTCTGGAAACCTAATAGTTCTATATAAAATACATACACAAATATATACATGCATAAATACATACACGCATACACACACTTATAAACACATACATTCATCTAACAAGCATGTATAAATACATGCGAACATACATAATACAATCATACATACATTTATGAACATTTGCAATATGATGTTATGTAGAGTTTGACCTGCAACCTATCATAATTCTTTTTATATAATTATCAGCGATCTAGCACACTAAAACTCGTACAAGCATAACATCAGATTAGATCATGATGATGCTCTAGATAACCTGCATGAATAAGTTCTCATTAAATAATAAAATAATGCTTAAACATTTTTCTCCACGACCAAAATTGCAATAATTATGCAGCAAGCGAGCACAAACAATTCCCAGTGCTTGCAGGGTCCTGACAATTAATTCAAGGCACATTATATAGCCCCTTTGATATATCGAAATAGTGTTCTAATATTAATTATTCTTTTCTTTTTCATTTTTTTTTTTTTTTTACCCAGTGACCTTTTAGTTCTGCCTTTTCACTTTATTTCATTTCCGCTTCTGGTGTGTTTGAGCTCGTGATTATCCATATGTTATTCAGCCCATACACGGCCTTTTCCATTCACGATCATATATATATTTTTTGTCAATGGTTCTGAGAGATAGGGTAGCGGTATGGTGTGTGTGTGTGTTTGTATGTATGTGTGTGTTGTGGTTCCGTGTGTTTGCTTTCTGTCTGGCCTTGTGCTTTGTTGGTGGGTTTTTATTGTGATTTTTTTTTTGTGTCTGTGAGTGAGTGATACATGTGGCATTGTGTCATGAATATTGGATAGGCCTTTGTAATGTTAATGAATATGTAGCAGTCAGTCAATTGTGTACCTGCGTTTGTGCTTTAATAATGTGTGGATGTTTTATATAATGAGCTTAAGGGGAGGTTTTTAGTTTGTTTTCTACTCCTCCAGCAATATTAAAATTTCACCCCCTTGACCCTCTTTCAAGATAAATTTGTAAATTTTTCGGTAGAAAAATGTCTCGGCTGAAAGCCGGTTCCTCTTATATTACAGGCTCGCTATCGCTCGCCAGGATAAAATCGACACCTAAATGGCACGAAAGGTCTTAAAATTGACAGAAATGGGTCGAAAGTTCTTAAAATCGTCAAAATAATGGGTCGAACGTTTTAAAATTAGAAAAGCAATGGGGCTAAACATAAGGGAGAAAGGAGTCAAGAAAAAAATCCCTCAAGTGGAAATCTCCCCTTAATGTGGACAGCTTTCATGTGAACATAATACTTTTTATTTACATGCAAAAAATAGTATATAATTATAATATATATATATATATATACAGTATAAATATATATATACATATATACTGTTTATATATATACTGTATATATATATATCCTGAAAAAAAAATCTTCATTCCAGAAGAATATATAACAGCTGGTTTTAAACTGTTGTGGATTGCAGTTTGATGGAAAGTTACCCTGAGGAAAGGGAGGATTCAGAAGGATGGATTTCGGGAGGTCGTGCCTGTAGCTGCGTGTTGTCTATGACTAGTGATTGGATGGAACGTTGATATATATGAAAATGGATATGCTTCTGGAAGCAGGTTTGGGGTGTACACTTTACAGGGAGGGAGAGATGACAGTATTTGTGTGTGATACCGCGTGCTGGGTGTTATTTTGATATTCCTTGTGTCTGTGGGTGTGCTGCCATGACGTGTAGTGGGTGGTGTTGGTTTGTGGATGCTGCAGCAAGGAATTGAGTGCCTCTCATGTCAAAGTGGTCTTTGACTTTGAGGACTTTGGTTTCTTGATGTAGGTGATATGTACAGTAGGTGTAGTAGCTGTGCAGCCTGTGATGAGTTTTAGGGCTTTGTTTAGAATAGTCTGCAAGGTCTTGTGATGTGTTTCGCTAGGTTAGAAGCCCAGGCAGGGCTTGCATATTCCATCACTGATCTTATGTATTGTGTATATACAGTGGTGGTAGTCTCTTTGTTGTGTGGGCAAGTGACCTGAGGGTGTTAAGTCTGGGTGTCAGTATATTTTTTATGTTTGTGATATGTTGTTTGAATGCCATTAGAGTATCATATGTTACTCCTAGGATGTTGTGTGTGTGTGTGTGTGTGTGTGTTAGGGGGGTGTTGTTTATGGTGAGGTGCGGGGTGTTTTTGCATTCAGCTGTCCAGTTTGTGAGGAGGGTTGCAGTGGATTTGGCTGGGGCCAACTTGAGTCTGTTTGTAGTGCACCAGTCATGTAGTGTGTTGAGATAGGGTTGAATGAGAAGTGTTGCTCTGTCTGGGTCTTGGTGTGTGCATGTGAGTGTTATGTTGTCTGCGTAGGAAGCTATATTTATTTTGGGTGCGTGGGGTGTAAGTATATCATGCATGTACCGATTGAAGAGTGCGGGAGATAGGACGGATCCTTGTGGGACTCCGTTTGTGAAGTTTCTAATGCTAGATGACTGACCGGCAAATGATATGCGAGAGAAGTGATTAATGAGAGTGTTTGCTTGTTGTTTGTATGAAGGACTAGACTCTGTTGTTGTGATTGAGGCATGTGATTTTGTTGTGTTGCTGTTGGAAAGTGTGATGCTGTTTAATGTTTCGTAGAGTTTATTGGGGTCTGTTTTGTGATCAAGTGTTTGGGGGTAGTTATTCCAATTTAGTGTTTGTTGTTCTAGTATTTTGTTGCTAATCTGTGTGTCGAGTGCTTGGATTTGTTGTGCGATGACCTGTGTGTGGGGTGCTGGGGAGTGTTTTAATGGGTCGCATTGTCTGATGAGGTTTTGAATTTCTGGTGTGAAGTTGGGGCTGTCTTTTTCTGTTACCTCTTGGAATGTGTTTCTTGTCAGCGTTTTGGATAGGTGTGTTGAATGTGTGAACAGCATTGTTGATATTAATGATGGGTTTAGGGTTTCAAAGTGTTGTTCTGTCTCATTTGTTAAAACTTCCCATTTTGGCTCTTTTATAGTTAGTGTATGTGTATCTGTGGCCAGCTGGGGTGAGTCTGGTTGTGGTGGTGATAATTATTGGGAGGTAGTCGGAACCCAAGGCTCCTACCACCTTCCAGGATGTTATGGGGGCGAGTTCTGGGGAGCAGAAGGTGATATCTGGAGATGATGGGTGGAAATGGGCTTGGTGGGGAATATTGTTAAGTTGATGGATGTCGTTAAAGATGAAAAGGTTACCTGATTGGCGTTGTAAGGCCAGCCCTCTGTCTGTGTCAGGGTTGTCGATAAACCAGGCCGACGTCTTGGCATTGAAGTCACCACCCTGGATGATGTGTGGAGTGTTTGTGATTTGTTATAATTGTGGTCTGTAGTTGTTAGGTACTGCGGGGCATGTTTGGGGGGGATGTTTATATCTATGATGGTAATGTTGGAGTTGTTGTTGTTGTTGTTGTTCCCCAAGCTGCCTGGCCGAACAGCCCCAAGGCCCCGAGCAATTCCAAGGCCATAACCGAGCGCCCCCACAGAACCCTCCCTGCCGACCACAATAAAGCCTGGGTGACCGAAGCCACTCCATGGCGGGGAGCTGAGGAAGGTGTAGAAACGCCCGGGAAACCAAAGCCCCACCCAGGGCCCTGTGCCCCTCAGCAATTATGAAGAGAAAGTTGAGGGGCAAGGAAAAAATGTGACGCTTTGGCTTCCAATCTTGGTAGATTGGGAGGTCAATCCACGGAAAAGACGCAGTCACTTGAGATCTAGAAAATATATAAGTTAAAGGAACAGTCAGAGTAAGCTATGGGTATGGCAGAGATCGCTCAGTTCTCACTCTGATAGACCAGCCCATCACCACATGACTAGAACCCAATCATCTCAGCATCAGCTAGGAAAGGCCCTAGAAAGCCGCCTTTGGCGGGGGGATAGCTCCCCTATTTCAACCCCTTTCGGGGTCGGGCACCCGCCCGACCCCGAAAGTGCTTATTTTGATGGATTGCAGAGGAAGTAAGCAGCTAGTTCCATTGCAAATTTACTATACAAGTATTTGTGAAATAGCACAAGAGATACAATGTACCTTCATTAGATGCAGAGGGAGAAATTAATATATAATTAATGGAAATTGTTTGACTTGGCATTTTATTCAATTGCCTTAATACCACCTCTCCACATACACTACAGAGAAGCGAACAATTGGCAAACGCACATGAGTCATTTATAATATTGCTAACTGCTCGTTGATGAAGAATGCACAAAGTCTATACAAAAATCTGAGTTTCTTTGAGGCATGTTTTACGCTAGAACTACACGAGCTGTACAACAGGGTTTGGCATTAATGGATAAACCAACATGAGCGATGTTGATACTAGAATAGAATAGTTATGTTTTTGAAGGATATATAAGATTCAGAGAGATTCTTTCTATTAGTCACGTGGATTGTACTGTATATACTTGGCGGTGCTTGCATTAAAAGTTACAACATTGTTTTATACCCCATTTAGTAACTTTGACTAAGTCGTTATTTAGTTACACTTTTCTGTTTGAATGGCAGTTGATAATACATAATTTTGTAGAATTTGAGTTAAATGAGAGGGATTTACGTAGGAAATATTGAGTCATCTGGATAATAGTGGATGGGATTATAGTGATAGACGAAAGATCATTGATGTGAATCAGGAACAGAAGAAGAGCCAAAACTGAGCCTTGTGGGACCACAATGTTTATAGAGGGAAATTTTGAATTGCGTAAAAGTTGCCTGTGCCGTTATTTGTGGACGATACCGTGCTGGTAAGCAATGATGAATGATGGGAGCTGTAAGGAGCAGTAAGTGGGTTCAGAATAGTGTGTGGGAACCAAAGTTTGAAGGTGAATATGGATAAGACCAAAGTTATGGTCTTTGTGAGGAGTGATATAACCAACTGTAAGATACGGCTGAATGGTCAGGAGCCGGATAATGTGAGATCCTTTAAGTGCCTAGGCAGTGTATTGAGTAAGGATGGAAAACTGGAGAGTGAGATATACAGGACAGAGTTCAGCAGGGCAAGAGGGTTATAGGCGCATTGAAGAAGATGATCAGGAATAGAGAGGTTAGTTTAATAGCAAGGAGGTTATTGCATGATAGTGTTGCAGTCCTCAGAGTGACATATAGAAGTGAAGTGTGGACGTTGCTAGAGAGACAAGTCGAGAGTGAGAGCAGTCAAAATTAGTTATCTAAGAGGAGCCTGTGGCGTTACGTGGACTGACGAACTATAAGAGGTGGATGTTGTCGGGAGAAATAGATTGAGGTGGTATGGTCACGTGGAGCAAAGGAAGAGCGAGTGGATGGCAAGGAGGGTGAATGAAAATGAGGTAAAAGGGGTTAAAGGTAGGGGTAGACCGAGAATGAAGTGGAGGAATGGAGTGGAGGAGAGGGGTATGGGCTGAGTTGAAGGATTAACCTTGTCGTGGGACAGGATGGCCGGGAAGAGGTTTGTTCGTGGCCACCCCGTCAGGGATTAGGGCGTCTGACAAGAGGTAGATAGATATAATTTGTTTAAACACAACATTTACATATCTTTCTATTGCGGAGATAATATGAGGAAATCAAGGAAAATAGGGATGCTAACCCTTGGTTAGGGAGGAGGCTATTAAATCCAGGTACTATAGTCTATTCGCTGTAAGTAGGCGAGAAGTCATGACTTCTAACCTCTGCAACTCAAAAACTACTAGAGTAATAGGGCTAATATTTCTACCATTTGGGAACAGTCAGTCAAGGAATAGGTATGAGAATTTAGTAAAATTGCTCTAGCCCTTTTACAGAGGATAGCAGTCATGGGGAGGTGTGGTGGAGTGGTCATGCCACTGGATTGGTAATCCAATGGACCCAGGTTCAAATCCCGATATGTCAATGGGAAGATATTATTGGGATTGAATTTGTGCTGTACCTAGTATCAGTGCATTACCACAAAGCCCACCGAAATGCCAAAACAATACCCTCATTGTTCCCTGATTAAATAACACTGTATGAATATTCCCATATTCAAAATATGTTACAGGGGGACAATGCCTTGTGAGTTCACTGCTCAATAGGTGGCGTTCTGAGAGTGAGGGTCTGAGTCTGGAGGGTGAGACGGTGAAGCACTTGGGCGAAGCAACCAGCCGCTTCAGAGATGGAGCTGCTTCGAGCCATGAATGGATGCTTCACATGTCTCACTCCCCAGACTGGAACAAGACCTCACGGGCTTCACCGTGTTGAGCGGTGGAATGTACAGGCTCTCAGCCTATAGTAGGGAATAGTTGGAATATAGAAAAAAAAAAAAAAAAATACAGCGAATACACTATAGCCAGTCAGTTTGTCAGTCTATGCCCGAGAGGGAGTAGTTGGAATATAGAAAAAAAGAAAGAAAAATACAGCGAATACACTATAGCCAGTCAGTTTGTAACTAAACCCTCACTCCCAACAAGGATCAGCAAGACAAGACTTGCTAATCCATTAGTGGGAGTAAATTCTGGAGGTGGGATTCCCAGTCCCAACCTCCAGGGGCTATCTGCGCCACAAAAGTGACAGGCGATAGGGTCGCCACATACGTACGCCAAAAAAATCCCAAAACTTGAAAGGGAGGCAGAACCTGCTAAGCGCCACCCTATTCCCCATCTCTCTCTCTCTCCCTCTAACTATCTCTCTCCTTCCTCTTTTTCTAGGCTCCCCCCATTTGTCCAATCTCCTCCCTCCCCTCTTTTTATGTCAGATCTGCTTCCCAAACCATTTGTCTCTCTTCCTCGCATTCTTCTTCTTCTGTGTTCCCTCCTGCCACTTTCGCTCTCCCTTTCTCTGTATTCCCTCTGTACCTCACACTGTTACTCTCCTCACTCGGGCGGTCTTTCACTATTATTTGTAACCATAATTGATTGCACTTTCTTAACCATTTCGATGACCCTGTTATCTCTATTATTCTGGCTGCTCGGAGACCATTGTATTCATCATAGCAAGGACGTGTGGGAGCCAGAGAGATAACGGATATTATACTTTACAACTTTGATTCATGCTGGGTATAGTTATCTAAGGTTACCCAGAATAAACTGAAGACAAAAATTATCATATATGAAAGGGGTTAACAAGTTATCCGTCTCTCACACACATACACGGTCTCTCTCTCTCGCTCTCTCTCTCTCTCTCTCTCTCTCTATGTGTGTTTGTATTGGTGTGTGTGTTTTGTTTGTGTTGAATGTATATATCTTTGCTGTCTGGCTATCTTAATAGAACAAATGCATAATTTAATGATAAGGTTAGTAGGAAGGACTGGGGTGAAAAATGTTAGTAATTTGTGAGTAAATTAATTAAGTTTTTTTTCATAATATTTGTACATGGTTTACAATAATTTTAGTTAATGTACCTGCACTAGCATATTTAATTTCCATGATATTGTTTATGCTCTCTCTCTCTCTCTCTCTCTCTCTCTCTCTCTCTCTCATAAAAGAAATACCATAGTCAATCTCACATATGACTCTCTGACCCTGCAGGATACCACACAGCCCGCACCATCCGAGCTATTGTTACCAGAGTATTTGTGAGTCAATATCAGTTATACAGCACTAATACTCTGTGAAGGGGGAGTCTCGCCAGATATTTTTTTTAACTACGGATTATCTTGAAACTTAGGGGGGAGATGGGCCGGTTTTCAGGACCACTGGCTTTCTCCCTCATGTTTAGCCCCATTAGTTTTCAGATGTTAAGATGTTTGCCCCATTAGTTTGTCGATTTTAAGACCTTTCGCCCCATTTCTTCGTCAATATTTAGACCTTTCGTGCTATTTAGGTGTCGATATTTTCCCTGGCGAACGATAGCGAGCAATGTTTTCAAATTAATCTAGAAGTGGGATCTAATGGATATTTTTTATAAATTTGATGGAGGTTTAGGGAGGAAACTAGAAAAATAATGAATACATGCAAAAATCGCCCAAAAAGTGAACCATCTCCCCTTAAGACCGGTTCACAGGAGCGATTGCAACTTTGGAGCAGCATCTTGATATTAAGCTGGTTTTCTAGTAACTTTTTCACTGGTATTATCAATCCTGCTGCCGTTAGAATGCTGTAGTTGACTGAAATCTTATAGAACTTGAATGGCGATGCGTCCATAATAGAATTGCCGAGAAACGAAGTTGGATAATAAACGTTAATATGAACCGGCCTTTAGAATCCAAATAAAGACCAAATCACACGAGTGGCGGGTATTCTCAGAGTCACAATAACCGAGTCAAATGTTTTCGTAAGTGTAGTGTCCGTTTTCATTTAGACAATAGTGTACCTGTGGTCCAGTCGGCCAAATAAGTAATGTTGCGGCACCAAGTATATTTCGATCAATAATTTATATCCGAGCACTATTAAAGAATTACTTCATCCGTTTCCAGTGAGATATACAAACACGTTCCTATCTTTACACACCCTATTCAACATCCGACAGACATTGGTACAGCATAGAGCGATAAAAACGTAATGCCAGCGGAGACACGACTTATTTGGCCAACTGTACGGTCGTGCTAATAAGTCATGGCCCAGCTGTCATTACGTTTGGCTTGCTCTGTGATGTATTAATGTCCGTCAGATGTTGAATAGGGTGGGTAAGTGTAAGATTTTTTTTTATATATTTCACTCGATATGAAGAAATGAAGCTTAGATATTGCTGATACCAAATTATTGATCGAAACATATTTGGTTATAGTCAAAATGCTTCAACTATTATGATGAGCTGTAGTGGATTCCAGACTTGAATACACTGTCCGCTACTAAGCCTGCTCGAGTAACTCCGGCTTAAGGGGAGATTTCCACTTGAGGGATTTTTTCTGGACCCCTTTATCCCTTATGTTTAGCCCCATTGCTTTTGAGATTTGAAGACATTTGCCCTAGTAGTTTGGACATTTTAAGACATTTCGCCCCATTTATGTCAATTTTAAGACCTTTCGTGCCATTAAGGTGTCGATTTTTTCCTGGCGAGCGATAGCGAGCCTGTAATTTAAGAGCAACCGGCCTTCGGCCGGGACATTTTTCTACCGAAAAATGTACAACTTTATCTTGAAAGGGGGTCTAGGGGGTGTAATTTTAAGCTTGATGAAAACGTAGGGAACAAACTAAATACCTCCCCTTAATGAATGACAACACCCACCGATATAATGAATGACAACACCCACCGATATAATTACTCGGATGACAACCCTATTCCTGGGGGCTTCATTCTAGTTACAGGTGCCATGGAGACCGTTCCTAATATTTACGATTAATTATTCGATCTGTTTTAATACCACTTGGGTAATGATGGTAATTATAAGATAAAATAAGATAGGATGGGGTGTTCCGTGCTAAATCAACCGGTAGATCATTTTAACCAGTATAACTCAATAAATGCCATGTCAGTTTAACAGTATTGACTGACTAGGCACTGGTTGAGATGTAATGGTTGAGATGGTCTCCTGGTAGAGTTGCTTTGTCAGCACATGTGGGTAATGTTTACCTTGTGTCACATAGCTTGGTTACCCACTATTGCTAACTGTATAAGGACATTAGACAGCGGAAGTCTAATTAGTCTGACTGGCTCACACGAGACAGATCCCTCTCACACTTACCCGATGCCACTGACTATCCAATAACAGTTTGAAGCTTTCCACCATTTCTGAACTGATTACATCAATAGGCAATCCATTATGCATATCTATTACCATGTGTAAGGCTTATTTCGACCTTGTTCATCTATCATTAATTCCCTTCGGTAACTTAAATCCCAAGGTTAGATCCCAAGGTTAAGGCCTTGGGTTAACATTCCACACTAATATTTGGTATTGATAAATACGTTCAATGTAATGGAAAAAAAATTCAGGTGGTGGGCTGACCATTTGTCAGAGTGAGGGTTGGTGTCCTCTACTTCCCATAGCCCCTTCTATCTTTTTCTCCTTCTGCATCTCTAATTTTTTCAAATGGCGTAGGGATGCGGCGACCCCAACGCCCGCGACTTTCTGGTGCAGGTAGCCTCCTCTGTGGTGGGGGGGTGAGAAATTTCCACCACCGCTTTTCTCCGGTGAGACGTAGAAGTCGGCTAAAGGGGATCGGGGGCGGGGGGCCTGGTATCCTTCTCCCCTTAAATAAATCTACCAAAAAAACGAGACAGAGATAGGGGCGAGGGAACGCATTCGTGGTCCCGGACCCTAAGAATAGGAGCTTTGAATGTGCGTGGATGTAGTACGAATGAGAAGCGAGAGGATATTGGAAGGTTATTTGAAAGAAGGATGTATGATGTCCTTGCACTGAATGAAACAAAGATGAAAGGAGAGGGAGAAGTGGATTTTGGAAACGTGATAGGTAGAAAGTCTGGAGTAGACGAGGGAGTCAGGGGGAAAGAAGGAGTGGCTATTATTGTGAAGGAGGAGTTGAGAGAGTTTATAAAAGAGTGGAAAGAGGTGTCATCAAGGCTAATGTGGGTGAGAATGCGGTTTAAGGGTGAAAGGTGGGTTTTTGTAAGTGCGTATGGACCAGGAAGTGAAAGAGAGTTAGACGAGGTAGAGGGTTTCTGGGAGGATTTGAGAGATTGTCTACAAGGGTTTGATGAAAATGAAAATGTTATAGTTTTAGGGGACCTAAATGCTAGGGTAGGAAATGAGCCTGTTGAGGGAGTCATCGGTAGTTTTGGTGTGGATGGTGTAAACGAGAGTGGAGAAAGACTGAAAAATGTATGTGAAGAGTGTAGATTGAGTGTAGGTAATACGTTCTTCAAAAAAAGGCGTATACACAAGTACACCTGGCATAGACTTGTGAGGGGAGAGATTGTAGAGAGGGCATTGATGGATTATGTGCTGGTGACAAGGGAAAGATTGTGTAGACTGCTGGATGTGAATGTGATGAGAGGTGAGGCGGAGGGTATGTCAGATCATTACCTGGTGGAGGGAAAGCTAAGAGTTAAGAGTTACAGGAGAATAAGAGACAAGCATGAAGTAAGAGAGGTAATAAAAGTTAGTGAGTTAGAGAAGAGTGAAAAAGAGAGGGAGTACAAGGAAAGACTAAATGAAAAGTGGATGGAAGTGAGAGAGATGGAAGAGAGAGAAGTAGAGGTTGAATGGCAACAGTTTAAGGAAGGAGTGAAAGCAAGTGCAGAGGTAGTATGCGGCAAAAGGAAAGTAGGAGGCAGAGGTATCAGGAAGGGAAGCGAGTGGTGGAATGATACGGTGAGAAAGGCAGTTGAGGAGAAGAGACAGTGTTTTGAGAGGGTTTTACAGGATGGTAGTGTTGAGGTATGGGAGAGGTACAAGGAGAAAAGAAGAGAGGCAAAACGGAAAATTAGAGAAGCGAAAAAAGATGCAAACGAAAGGTGGGGCCAAAGGCTGAGTGAGAATTTTGAAGAACGAAAGAAGATGTTCTGGAAGGAGGTAAATAAAGTAAGGAAAGGAGGACAAAAGAGGGAAGAGTCAGTGAAAGATGAAAATGGAGAATTACTAGTTGAACCAGTTGAAGTGAGGAAAAGATATGCCGAGTATTTTGAATCTTTGTTAAATACAAGAGATGGAAGAGAAGCAGTGATTGAAGCAGAGGTGGATGGAGATAGGTTACCCAGGCCACCCAGGTGGCAGGGAATGAATGAAAGGATTGAGGAAAATGAGGTGAAAGAAGCAGTGAAACAAATGAGAGCGGGAAAAGCAGAAGGTTTGGATGGTATTGCTGTGGAGTGTATAAAGAAGGGTGGAGATGTGATAATAGATTGGTTGGTGAGACTTTTCAATGTGTGCTTTGCTGTGTCAATGGTACCAATAGACTGGAAGAGTGCATGTATTGTGCCGTTGTACAAGGGGAAGGGAGATCGGCAGGAGTGTTCAAGTTATAGAGGTATTAGTTTATTGTCAGTGGTTGGAAAGCTGTATGGCAGGGTGTTGATAGAGAGGATAATAAAGTGTACGGAAGTTGCAATAGGAGAAGAACAGTGCGGTTTTAGGAGGGGAAGAGGGTGCGTGGATCAGATGTTTGCAGTAAGACAGTTATGCGAGAAGTATTTAGAGAAGCATAAGGAGATATTTTGGGCTTTTATGGACTTGGAAAAAGCGTATGATTGTGTGGACCGTGAAGCAATGTGGAAGGTGTTAAGGATTTATGAAATAGGAGGAAATTTGTTAGAAGCAGTTAAGAGTTTTTATGAAGGGAGCAGAGCATGTGTGAGAGTAGGAAATGGTGAGTTGAGTGAATGGTTTGAGGTAAAGGTAGGTTTGCGACAGGGTTGTGTAATGTCACCATGGCTGTTTAATATGTTTATGGATGGTGTGGTGAGGGAGGTGAAAAGGAGAACTATGGGAAGAGGATTGGGTTTAGTAGGAAAGAATGGTAGAGATTGGGAGTTGAATCAGTTGCTGTTTGCTGATGACACAGCATTGGTGGCGGATTCTGATGAGAAACTGCAGCGGGTAGTCAAAGAGTTTGGTGTGGTTTGTGGAAGGAGGAAACTGAAGGTGAACGTCAATAAAAGAAAAGTAATAGTGTGTAATAGGGGAGAGCATAGGGTGAATCTAGATGTGAGGCTGGATGGGGAAATATTGGAACAAGTAGAGTGTTTTAAATATCTAGGAGGAATGATAAGCAGGAGTGGAGGTATGGAAGTGGAGGTAAAACAGAGAGTGTGTGAAGGAAGGAAGGTTTTCGGAGCAATGGGAAGTATGTGGAAGACGAGAAATCTCGGAGTGAAAGTAAAAAGTGCACTGTATCAAGGAATTGTTGTGCCAACA
>JAGKTK010026036.1:0-17073 GCA_018397895.1 Paralithodes camtschaticus | reverse complement strand
GAAGGTGAGGGGTGTTTAGTTGTATCGAAGGTGAGGGGTGTTTATTTAAGCTTGGTAGAGGTTTAGGGAAAAAATATATAATTACATAAATATATAAAGACAAAATTAAAAACAAATATCATAATAAATAATGAAGTAGATATAAACTAATACATAATTCAATTAAAAAAAACAATATGTTGTCAATTTATCTATTCCATTTAGGCAGGTACATTTTAAAACTTGGGATATTAATTAGCTTCCAGTACCATTGATCGTCCATTGTGAGGTGTGTGGCTCTAATGGCCCTCGTTATCTCCTTAATGTATTGTACTGTTGCAATCCTTTAATTTAGTTGATGATAATGTATAAACAAACACACAATATGAGCAGACAAAAAATGGTTTTCAGATTAGTTTTGTTCTGGTCACGATTGTTAATACATAGTTTGCCTGTTTAAGAATTACTATTTTCTACTTAGTTTATCTATTTGCAAAGGGTCCTAAAGTAGGGCAATTTTCATTCATCCAGGACATATTAAAGTTCTTCATTAACATTTAGCTCACAATATTGGTAAATAAATCAACCGAAGGTCTTAAAATTGCCAAACTAATAGGGCGAACGTCTTAAAATCTCAAAACAATTAGGGACATAGATGAGGGAAAAGGGGGTTAACAAAAACTTCCCATTAAGCGAGTCCCTTTCATTTGTAATAAGCTTCTCTTGAGTAATATAGCAAAGAGTGATCTAACCATGTTATTAAAGTCTGAATTTATGTTGGCGTTTTAGCTTGAAGTTTGGCTTCATCCACACATATAAGGATCTATATTATGTAATACATTAATTTTGATACTGGTGTGATCCAACCTACTTCTTTTGACAGCAAGTTGAAGTGCAAGTGGATTGGAACTTACTCCGAAAGACAATTAATTAAACAAATCAGCAAAATGTTTAAGTTAATCGAGTCTGTCTAGTTACTATTAGAATCAATGAGCTGTTGTCTAATACTAAACACCAATTATATACCGAACAGAACGAGCGATAAACATATATTAGCAAATATATCAACACAGATAGCATTATCTTCATAAATGTTATACTTTACATTACTGGCCATTCAAAATTATTTGGCATTATTGATTTATTCAAGAAAAATGATCCATCCATCTCCAGTACCGGAAATGCTGACACAGAGATAAGCTTATCTCATTGTTGTTACTCTTCACTTTGTTTTGAATTTTTGTATTTGTCTATACAATACATCAGTGTATATTTGCATTGAGAACTACCTTTGAAGTAGGTTCATATTCACGAGTTATCTACGAACTTATGTTTAACACTTTAGAGGGCACTTGGTGAAATAGTTGAAATATAAAAAAAAATCTTTGGACATGAACATTGAAGTGTTTCTGAGACATTTTTACTGTTGTGAAATATTCAGTTTGGTGCACTTGAATGTTGCAATGTTGCATCAAACAAATAACCCGTATGGGCTATTCGCCCAACTCACAGGCAACCATGAACATCCCGCCAGGGATGTTTGGCCTGTTTTGGTGCAATGTTTTTCACTAAATATATGTGTCTTATTTCAACTTAATATGATTTTTAATAATTGTAAGCACCATAAATAAGTATAATTAGCAATAATGTGAACTTTTACTTACATACTAGAATAAATGAGTAACGAAATACTGCCTTGATCTATATAAAAATAGACTTTAATGAAAAAAAATAACTTACATATTTGTTTTTTTACACCAGTTACTTCCATATTTATTTATTTATACTTCCTTGTGGAATGGAGCGAAGCAATTTAGGTTGCCAGTCAGGCACAGGACGACCTGACAAGTGTCGCACATCCACCGTGACTGATGTATGTCCACCTTCTGGCTGCAAAGCTTGCACCTCTGCCGCATGTTCACCATACTTGACATGTGATGGGTGGTGGTGTCCTGTTGCTCAACAGGACTTGCGATTGAACTCCTCTGGCCTCTCCTCGGTGGTTGTATTGGTGGCGTTGGAGAGTCGATGGAGTTCCTCGTGGACCGCGCTGACAATACTTTTGTGCATCTTATAAACAGGGAGATCTCCAAGTGCTTCAGGGGCATTGTTCTTTCCCCCAAGGCGACACAGGCGACAAGGCTTCTGGTTTGCTTGTAGAAGGAGCCCACTGGTCTCTGAAAAAAGAAATATATAATGTCACTATCACTTTCATCGCTATATTTATGGTGAATAATATGAAAATTTACATGAAAATTACTATATTTGGCCAAAAAGTACGATAACTAACATTATGTGGAGTCCATACCAATGAATAAGGTACTGGCCTACCACTATAGCATGTTTAACAAAAAATTCACCATAGATTCACCATCATTTTATCATTTCTAACATTACCTATTAGTCAGGTATTGTTCTGTTTCAAGGTTATTTTGTAGGAAACTTATTGCATAGCAGTATAATCATCAATAATATAATCACAATCACTAATCACCATCATATATGCACAATCACCATCATCACTATCAGGCCATACGGTTATTCGTGTTGCGGGCCAAAGATCCCCGCAGGGATGAGCGCGGTTATTTGTGATGTGGGCCAAAGATCCCCCCAGGGATGAGTGCGGTTATTCGTGTTGCGGGCCAAAGATCCCCGCAGGGATGAGCTCGGTTATTCGTATTGCGGGCCAAAGATCCCCGCAGGGATTAGCGCGGTTATTTGTGATGCGGGCCAAAGATCCCCGCAGGGATGAGCGCGGTTATTCGTGTTGCGGGCCAAAGATCCCCGCAGGCATGAGCGCGGTTATTCGTGTTGCGGGCCAAAGATCCCAGCAGGGATGAGCGCGGTTATTTGTGATGCGGGCCAAAGATCCTGGGAGGGTGGAAGGTGGCCCCATGCGGTCCCACATAAGTCAGGCGTACATCCCGCGCAGGATATACACTATGTTCACCACCCAAATTTTCGTATTTCCTTTGAGACAAACACTAATTTCATTCATACCAGCATAAAGTACAACTATTTATCTATGTCCTATCAACTTTGAAGAACCTTACCTCCATTGTGTTAGGCGTGAGGGCGTGGGAAGGGAGCAAACTTGACGCACATATGATCACTACGGCTGCTTTCCTGAGTATGACTCGCTTCTCGCTCTGCACCGCCGCGCAGGGATAGGATAGAGGGCTGTGATTTGCTGGAGAAAGGTTCCCCTATTGGTTGAAGCAAACCCAAGCCATCTACTTCATCAATGGCGCGAAATATAGCCCGCCAAAAACACCTGTTTAAAGACCCCACGCGGGGTACCTGCCCGCTAAAGGGTTAATAATAAATTATCCCTGATGGATTTCTCGTACTACTACAACAAAATGTGATATTATTATGTAAAATGTTGTCAATAATCTGTTATACAATTGTTTCTTTTTGTACAACATACCTTCTTGTTCTATCCAATATGACCTTCATATTTCTTCCAGTTGAAAACCTATCAACACTGTTGACAATTCAATCTGGAAAGTTCTCAGCCAATGCTTGTCAGAACCTTTTTATTTTTTTATTTTTTTTCGAGAACGCCTCCACAAAACCAGTTCTGGTTTTCCTCTACTTGGATATTGGACAAAATGGAATAATTTTGAATGAATCTTTAACTATAGAGAGGAAAGGGAAAGCAGTTGTAATTTCTAGTAGTAAAACTAGTTCAGTATTTAAGGGGAACAAGAATGTCTGCACCAAAACCAACAACAGTATCAGCCATGAACTATGAGGCACCAGTGGTACGAAGTCGCATCAAATTACGACCGGATTGAGGTTGCGATTGGATAGAGGCTGCAACTGGATAGAGTAAGAAAAGAGTAAAATCTGATATTGGTAACAGAGACTGAACAAAAAATAAAGGAGAATGATGGCTAGGGGGCCACAGCTACTGGTGTGATTGGGGGCCATTGTCACTTGTATTATGAAAATAATACGATCTTGAAAAATGTAATGGAAGTAAATTCCGGTTATATATTTAGACTACTGGTTAGAAGACTTTTCATATCACAGTGATAGTTTATCATGGAGGTCACATTGAAATAAAAGTAGTAGTAGTAGTAGTATTTTTCTGTTTACAGCTTTAGTCAAACTAACCCTACATGGCTGGATTTTTAGTTATATTTCATGTGTATTCAAACCCACCCATATCTGGGATCGCTTCAGAGATTGGGCCAACATTTTTGAGTTATTTCTCACCTGCAACCCTTCTGCATATGCTTTAAATCTTGTATCTTCTTTGGGCTCCTCCGACCATAAACTTATCTGTCACCTGTCCTAGCTCTCCGGTACGGCCACCCAATCTTCCCAGCTGGTGGCTCTTGTGGCACTTTGGCACTGCCGACTGGGAGGCTCTTCGGCATTACTTCTTTGATTTCCCATGGAATGACTTCTGCTTCCGTAGCTGGGGACCCTCGGAGAGTGATGAACGCATTACCGAGGTAATCTTCTCGGGCAAGGAAGCATACATTCCATTTTCTTTATCTCAGCTAATGCAAACAAATCTTGGTTTACTCATGTTTGTTCTACTGATGTCCGCAATACGGAGGAAGCATTCAAATGGTACTGTCGCCTTCAAACTCAAGAATCTTATACTTCTTATGTGTCTGCCCGGAATCAAGCCAAATCTGTTCTTCGACTTGCCAAACACTCTTTCATCAATAATAAATGCACTGAACTATCCAACTCTAGCTCTTACCAAGCCTTCTGGCATCTAGCCAAAAATACCTCCAACATTTTTTTCTTCGTCTTTCTATCCTATTTCTCGCTCTGACTTCCCTTCACCATCACTTCTTCACTCTGACAAAGCTGAACTCTTCGCTAATAATTTCGCTCAAAAATTCACTTTGGATGATCCTCCCTCTCTGGGCTTAATACTAAGAAGGCGTACGAACCAGGTGGTGTTCCTCCTGTTGTACTAGCAAATTGTGCTTCTGTGCTGACTCCCTGCCTAGGATAAATCTCTTCCGTCTCTGTCTCTCCTCTAACCTTTTTCCTCCTTGCTACGAAGTTTGTTCTCATTCAACCTGTCCCGAAGGGTGACTGCTCTCAACCCTCCAACTATCGTCCAGTTGCTCTCATTTCTTGCATTTCTAAAGTTTTTGAAACTATTCTTACCTCAAAATGTATTAAGCATTTATCGTCCCATAACCTACTTTCAGACTGCCAGTATGGCTTCCTTAAGATCCGCTCTACTGGCGATTTTCTTTCTTATTTTACTAACTCTTGGTCATCCTATATTCAAGCATTTGGTGAGACTTGTTCTGCTGTGCTAGACATATCGAATGCTTTCGATAGAGTCTGGCACAAATCCCTAATTTCCAAACTACCCTCCTTCGGTTTCTATCCCTCCATCTGTGCCTTTGTCTCTAATTTCCTTTCCAGACGTTCCATAGCTGTGGTTGTGGACGGCCACGATTTATTTCCTCATCCTATTAACTCCAGTGTTCCTCAGGGCTCTGTTCTATCTCCAATTATCTTCCTATTATTCATCAACGACCTTCTCAACTGCACTTCCAGCCGTATTCACTCATATGCTGACGACTCTACTTTACACTATTCAACTAGCCTTCCACAACATCACTCACAGCATTTACTCCAAAACTCAAGTAAGGAGGTCATAAAGCACCTATCTTCTGATCGCTCTCTCTATTGGGGCAGCGAAAACCTTGTTACTTTCAATGCTTCCAAAACTCAATTTCTCCATCTGTCTATTTGTCGCATCCTTCCTGAAAACTATGAATTACTCTTCAACAATATAGAAACTAACCCTTCATCCTCTCTTAATATGCTCGGTGTCTCTTTTTCTTCTAATCTCTCTTGAAAAGATCATATTACCACTCTTGCTAAAACAGCTTCCCAGAAGCTGGGTGCGCTCAACCGCCTCCGGGGGATCTTTACATCTGCGCAGCTTCTTGCTCTGTACAGGGGTATAGTACGTCCATGTATTGAGTATTGTTCACACGTGTGGGGAGGATCCTCTCACACAGCACTTCTCGACAAAGTAGGGAGGAAAGCCTTCAGTCTCATTAACTCAAGTTCACTCACCAATTCTCAGCAATCTCTCTCTCTTCGCCTCAATGTTGCATATCTCTCACTATTTTACCGCTATTACAATAATTAGTGTTCCTCAGAGCTCTCTCAGTGTATACCACTCCCTCTTCGTAGAGCACGTAGCACCCTTCTTGCAAAACGATCCCAAACTTAATTTGTACAACTCTCCAATCCAAGAATGAAATGTTCTTCTCAATCTTTCTTCTATTCAACAGCTGAGCTCTGGAACTCTCTTTCCCTCTTCCTATGACTTAAATTGCGTTAAACTTCGTGTGTCCAGGCATTTTGGCTCGACCATCCCTTGATTTTGGCCCTGTCCCTATTTTAACTCTAGGGGAGGCACTCGCTACAGATACGTTTGCATTTTGTCTCCGTCACTCACATATAAAAATAAACAAAAATAACCTGACATAAATTGGTAATGCTGCCTTGCTATGCATTTGCACAGGCAATATATTTAATAAAAGCGGCGTCACACGAACAGTTAAGACAGGCAGTATTGGAAGTATAGATAGACAGCGTTACAAATTTCTGCCAGGTTAGATTGAATACACTTTAGGAAAAGAATGTAACATAAAATTAGGTAAACAAAAACAAATTCACCCAGCAAGTTCTAAAGTGTTTGTCAAAATGCATTTTTTTTTAAATTGTAAGGAGTAATAACACATCCATCAATATGCGTATGGGAACCTCGTTCAGTTTGGATGGCGCCGCTTGTTGTGAAACATTTGCTTCAATGTTATCCTTTGAGTAGAAGGACGCGTTTTTTAAATGATTTGGTTAACAGTAGGCAATTTTACTTAGGTTTCGAAGACCGTCTGGGAATCTGAAACATCTATTGCAAGTAACTGATACCACTATTTTTACCTCAGCTGAGTATAATTGTATAATAATATATAGCATAGAATTAATATATGCGTACTGATATACAGTAAGTGTTAATCTATGTAGTACGGAAACGAATAACTTAACTATATTTGCGTAACATCAAGGGGGTAGGTTAAATCTGTTGGTTTACTTACTATTATAATTATATATTTTGTTTTAGTTTCCTCGCTCGGCCTCCGTCAAACTTAAACAAATATATAACCCAAGAACCCCCTGCCAGATCAATATATAACCCAAGAACCCCTTGCCAGATCAATATATAACCCAAGAACCCCCTGCCAGATCAATTTAAAAATTTGTCGGTAGAATTTATCATACAATTATTATGTTTTTCCACCAACCAACTCCACCTCTAAACTCATTTAATGAAATCAACAAATACATGTGGCACTCCAAGGACTCGAACCTAGGATACTCACATCGAATTTCCGCGCACTTATGCATTACGCTATCAAGACAGTTAAAGAAATATGCACAAGCCCACGATTTATTATGCAGTTTCGAATCCTGCATATTAATCTGAGCATGTACATATATTCCAACTGCGCTATGGTAGCCAAATGTTCGCTATCGCTCACCAGGAAATAATTCGACACCTAAATGGCACAAAAGGTCTTATCATTGACAAACAAATGGGGCGAAAACTCTTAAAATCGACAAAGTAATGGGCCTAACGTCTTCAAATATGAAAACTGATGGGGTTAAGCATGAGAGAGAAAGGGGGCCACAAAAAACAACCATCCCCCCCCTTAACATGAATAGCTGTACATTTGTCTAAATAAGTATGGGTACCTGGGTTCGATTCCCGGGCTGGTGGTGACATATTAATTGTGTCCTAACATGTCATGCATCTGTTCACCTCACACTATATATAGACACCTGGTAAAAGCGAACTGCTGTGAAGACCCATTTGTGGTTAATTTGCCGTTTATTTTGTGTTCTATGTGCATGGAGACAACAGGCAAATCTGCGTGTAACAAGTGTCCCCCCAAGGTTGAAGGTGTGATAGAGAGCCAATATCAAGGTACAGTACAGTACGTTAAAGGTGTTTTAGGTGTGTTGGGAAGAACTGTGTGGTGTGCTAGTCAAGTGTAGCGTTTGTTGAACAAAACTACAACTACATTATTTCTCGTCTCTCTTCCCTGAATATTTATGGTTTTATGCAGTTTCTGGAGGATCTGTGGGGATTATTAGATTAATTAGGATAGTCTTATTTCCTTGACTTGTATAGGTTATTTCTTTACTAAAACATTGTGTTATGGTATTGGTTAGAGTATATTTAGATTAATGCTATACTAGTGCGAGGGATAGCTTGGCATTAAGGGAGGATGGTTGCTTTCTATGGCCCCCCTTCTCCCTCATGTTTAGTCCCATTAGTTTTGAGATTCTAATACGTTTGTTCCATTAGTTTGACGATCTTAAAACCTTTCACTCCATTTGTTTGTCAATATGGAGACCTTTCGCGCCATTTAGGTGTCTATTTATATTTCCTGGCGAGCGACAACGAGCCTGTAATTTTAGAGCAATCGGTCTTCGGCCGGGGCATTGTTCTACCGAAAAATATATTTGACATATACTGAGACATTGTTCTACGGAAAAATGTACAAATTGATCTAGAAGGTGGGCCTTCAAGATCCTTTTCTAAGCTTGATGGAGACCTTGGGAGGAAACTTTAAAAAATAATAATAATAATCAAAAGTTAAATAAATAAACAAATTAATACCCCCCCCCCCCTAATTAATACGCCCATCCCCCCCTAATCTACGTCACCTTTGAAGCTAACCTGTTCATTATAGGTAGGCCAACATTCGTAACCTTTATCCTTCTAACTAAAAAAGAGCTAGAGCAAATGGGCTATTTATTTGTATACCTATTCCTTGGCTGACTCCTCCCAATTGGTTGAAAAATGAACTCGATTACACTANAGTCCTTTTTGAGATACAGAGGCGAACAGTCTAAGTGTCTGGCCTACCAATAATGAACAGGATATAGTCACCTAATATATCGTCCTATGGGTGTCTATAATGCGTCTGTCTGGTAAGCTATAAACTGATTACTTCAAATCATTTTCACTACATACGTACAGTATATACACTGTACAGTAAATGCACACATCTATTTTGACATATATATAGACACTCGCACAAAGAAAGAGGGAGAGAGAGGAGTGAGGGGTTGGGGGTGGGAGGGAGGGAGATAAATAGCGTAGTTCTGAGGAAATAGCTAGGGAACATATGACCCACGGACGTCTGAGATAAATAGATTGACATGGGAGCCAAGCGAGAGAGAGAGAGAGAACAAAGGAAATCAGGCAACAATAGGTCCAGCGACCCCTCAAGAGACTGAGTGTGTGTGTGTTATCCAATTAAAATATAGATTTTTTTGTATTTGAAATTACATGAAATATATCAGGGCATCCTCCAATCATCCCTCAATATTTTGTTCGTAACACCCAAACTAAGCGAAACCTTTTATAAGATTCGTAAACTAGTCCCATGCTAAACAGCATATAAACAATCACTCGAAGTAGTAGTGTATGTAATTGTATTGACGTAGAAAAAAAAATCCAAATTACTTGTCTATTTTTAATTAACTTTCGCTATTATACTGTTTAAACTGTTAGGATACTTTCTGTAATATTTTGTACAATTCTAGAGTCTACTACTCAGCCATTAACATGAACAATTTGGAAATACAGTTGATATATATTCTATTTGTTATTAATTTCACCACAACACCAAACACCTCCAATGAAATTAATGAAAGCATTATGTGATCCACAAGGATTCGAACCCAGGTTATCACACATACATAACCCATATAATAACATAAAGACTATGATGCCAACTATTTGAACTTATATAATTAAAGACACTATTTGTATTGAATACTTTACTGAATAACTCCATGCATACAATGTAATCAAAATATAATGAAAAGGACAAAACCATAATTGAAAGGAGGCGGGGAAAACTTGTGTAAATGGACTTTTGTGTTCGTTTTGGTCTGTTCTACGAAGAAAAAACATCTTTTTGGAGAATAAAAGGTATGTTTTAGCAGAGCTAGAGCTTTAAACGAGAATGGATAGTGTTTACACACTTATCAACGAACTTACTGCAATGTTCAATATACTGTACATTGAATTATATAATGTTAACTTATGTTTGGAATGCACAAGAACAACAATGGCATACAGTTATTTAATTGTCATTGAATTTTCTCTCTCTGTGAGAAATAAATTGACTAC
Source organism: Paralithodes camtschaticus (assembly GCA_018397895.1). Classification (NCBI taxonomy): domain Eukaryota; kingdom Metazoa; phylum Arthropoda; class Malacostraca; order Decapoda; family Lithodidae; genus Paralithodes; species Paralithodes camtschaticus. The sequence goes on along the minus strand of JAGKTK010026036.1, from coordinate 6,881 downwards.
ACCGGTATCTGGGGAATGTTGGCAACAACCTTCCGATAGGGTAACCCCACTAGAGTGAACAATTTCCTACCAGAACCCGGTGATTGTATATATTGTAGAGATTAATTAATGTTAGGTAATTTAGTACTGTATAAGATTACCTTGATCAAGTTAATTTAGTTATAAAACCTTGTAGAAATAAGTTTAGAAGAACTGTAAAGAGGATCAGTTTAAATATTCCCGCGACCGCATACACGATCCACCGTTTGCTTTAGGGTCGTTAATATCTTGATATTATGTTCACTAAATCGTTGTGAAACGATGTTCACCTTTATAACTATATAATTTAAATGCTGATAATTATTTATATGATTTCGTGAAGAGGGAATGAACCCTTGGTAACGAATTAATATATAGTTTATTTAAGAGTCGGAAATTGAAGTTCCGATCAGACGCTAGTAAACATCTGAACGGTACAGACTTGTCCCGTGATCTCCTCCACCACAATTCCCACGCCCGGCCCGAGTCCTGACCTATAACCCTTATCTACCGAAGCCGGAATCCTCTGAACTAAACCAGGACCCTAGTTACAGCTAAGTCATTGATATATATGGCCATTTATACAATGTTTAGTTAGGTCATCCTGAGAGATAGGCTACCATAGTTCATACCATAAGGTAGACGATCTCAGACTTTATTTTTATTTATGTTGATTAATTTAATATTTCGATTGGTGTGGTAAGAGATAACCTTTGGCCATATTATCCCCCACATTTTGGTGCCCCGAGTGAGGATTCCGATCGGTGTGTAGACTAGGGGTTGAGTTAGGGCCAGTTTTCAACAGTTAGGGTCCCTGCTAAGCTGCAGCGGCGGGCTAATGTTTAAGGTTGTTTTTGTGGGACATAGATTGATCCCCCGCCGTTATGAGGTCCCTAACTGTGAGGCGATGGCCTTGGGTGAGTGGCATTTCAATTAATAATAAGATAAAATCGCATGGCGTTTAAATCCTGTGGTAGAGGACCAGTAGGAGGGTCTGCAACGTTGCGTTCTCTGGCGTTTGTGAAACTCGGAGCTTGAGCTTCGTTGCAGTCCCTAAATTTCCCCCATATTTTTCTTATTTAGACCATTTTATGTCTCCGCCCTTAATGTCACCCGCGTCTGGCAGACTAGGTCGACCAGCTAAATGCTCGGGACGGAGCATATACCAAATTTAATGAATAATAAATGAGTTCCCCCCCCCCCTTTTAGAAAAATGCTACTACCACAGGTACCCACTAACATCTGGGATAAGAAATCAATGATTAACTAAATATTTACAGCTTTAGCTTCATTCTTGTACCTAAATTCTCCCTATTATTTGATAATTTAACCATTTTTATGTTTCTGTCCTTTAATGTCACCTGCGCCTGAAAGACCAGGTAGACCAGCTAAATGCTCGGGACGAAGCATATATGACATTTAATCCAATAATAAATATATTCCCTCCCCCTACTAAGCGTGCGTTCTCACGTATTAGGTAAATTATATTGTGGACTTAATGTTTTCAACTAATTATTCATCTGAATTTGTAGCAAATAATGGTACGCATATAATGCTAAAGATTAACAGCTAAATTGAGTATGTGTTAGGCTATATCTAAATATAATTTTGATTGTTGAAAATTAGTCTTCAGTATAAACATTAATAATAGTCCAGAAAATAATTACCCATTTTCCAAAATGACTGATACACTCTTGAGAAAATCTATGGTGGGGAAATTAGGCTGGATAACTAGAGCATTAAATAATTGCCAGGAGGTACAAAGACGTGACCCCTGTCCAAGGGAGCTGTTAAAATCTCAAATCCAAGATCTTAAAACCCGGTGGGCTAATTAAGAAGAGTCTTGCAATAAATTGGAGGACTTTTGCATCAAACAAGAACAATCTGAAAGGTTTGAGGAATTACAGCAAGCCTATGCAAATGCCCGTGAAAATTATTTGGATCAACTAGCTGGGTTCGAATCCTTGGCGACAGAGACAGTTACCGAAACAGGGAGTAATGGTACCAGTAATGGTACTGCGGCTCCGGGACAACAAAGCTTTAAGTTGCCACCTATAACCTTACCTGAATTTGATGGGCAATATGATTGGAATACCTTTTGGGACAAATTTAAAGGTTTAGTTCATGACAGGTTAGCCATTTCTGCGGCAAATAAATGTTCATACTTGTTGGGTCAACTTGGGGGTTTTGCATTGGATTTTATCAAGGAACTTCCCAGAACAGATGCCAATTATACAGCAGCTCTAGACGTACTCAAGGAGAATTTTGAAGATACGGAGTTGACTCTACAGTGCCTAATTTACAAATTGCTGGAGTTATCAGGACCAAAGCATACGTACCAGGATCTTCAGTCATTCCGGATCAGCTTGAATTGTGTTTTGAAATCACTTAGTACCCAGAAAGATCTTGATTCAGCTTCTTGGCTCTTGAACCATATTGTACAACAAAAGCTCTCTCAGAAAACCTGTGATGAATTGTACCACAGGTATGAGAAGAACTACTTCACGTATCAAGAGATAGAAGAGGGTTTAAGAGAGCTGTGCAAACACATGCAAGTTTCCAGGAAGGATAGCGGTATCAAGGAAGGAGACAACAAGGTTAACTACACAAAAGTGTCTACAACAGGGACTAAGGAAAAAGCAAAACCGTTCAAGAAGGAAGAGGTTGGTACCTATGTGACATCCGTCCAGCAGAATAATCAAACTAATACAGTATCTAAAACAAAAGGTGTTTGGGAGAGAAAAAATTCCAGTCTGAATTCTCCAGTGACCCAAGAAGTAACCAGAGGTATTAACCCCACACCAGGGGTAAACCAAGAAAACCGGAATGTGTGTATGTTATGTTCAGAACAACATTCCACAGTGCATTGTAGGAGTTATCCCAATCTTAAGGCTAGACTTCCACGACTCATCGAACTAGGTAAGTGTCTTGTTTGCCTTAGCACAAGACATTCTACTGAGGAATGTGCCACTAAATTAAATTTATGTTTTCGATGCAAGACTGGTGTACATCATACCGCGTTGTGTCCCAAGATCAGTGAAGTACAACCCAAACCGACAAGTGTAAATATGACCCTGACCACTGGAAACCCAATGCATACGCCGGCAGCTACTCCTACAGCCGAGATTCAACTGATCAGAGGAAAAGAGGTTATGCCGGTCAAAGCACCCTTTGATACTGGAGCGCAAAAGACCTTCATTGCCGGAAATGTTGTCAGAGCCATGAATTTGCCAACAGTAGGAAGAGTGAACATGGCAATAACTGGATTTTTGTCAAATAAGGAAACACAAACATTTGACGTGGTTAAACCCCTGATTAAATTGGGCAAATATAAATGTAAGGTGACTGCGGTGGTTAAGGAAGACATGAACACTTCTGTGGTAAATAAGGGTTTAAAGGAAGAATCTAAGTTCTTAACAAAGAAGGGTGTTCAACTAGCAGACCGAACTATAGAGTCTGACGTAGTAGGTCCAATTCAACTGATCATCGGCTCCGACTATTTTGATCGCTTCTTGCGAAAAATGACTCGGAAACACGGTATCCAGTTAATTTCTTCATCAGGTGGATATATAATCATGGGATCTCTACCCACATGTGGCCCAAGTGAATCAGACAACCGGATGGATCCAGTCTTTGTGACTCCGGCACAATCTCTGGTGGTGGCTAGAATTGGTGCAGAATTAATACCATCACAACTAGGAGACATTCTAGAAGAGCAACAAGAACCTGTTCACAAACTTTGGGAACTGGACACTGTGGGTATAGAAGCAGATCTTCCCACCCCTGAAGACATCTTAACATATAACCACTACCTAGACACAGTTGAGTATAAGGATGGCCAGTACTGGGTAGGACTTCCATGGATGATAAATGCCCCTGAATTACCAACTAACTACCAGAGTTCAAGATGTCAATTAAATAAAATGGTGGAGAGATTGCGTCACCATCCTGAACGACTGGACATTTATCATAAAATAATTCAAGAGCAGTTGGAAAATGACTTTATTGAGGAGGTCCCAGGTGAAATAAACCATAAAGAGGGTCATTATCTTCCTCATCATGCTGTAAGTAAGGACTCCAGTACTACCCCCATCAGAGTGGTATTTAACTGCAGTTCTCGAGCAGCGAAGAATGAAGCAAGTCTAAACGATTGTCTCTATGTAGGACCAAATCTGACTGAAATACTGGGTGATGTACTATTAAAATTCAGGACAAAGAAATTTGGGTTTGTGGCAGATATCTTCAAAGCCTTTTTGAGAATAGGGTTAAAGGAGCAGGACCGCAAATTCACAAAGTTCCTTTGGCCTGAAGATCCTTTTCAGCCTGGTGGGCGGATAAAAGAATACCGCTTTCGGTCAGTGTTGTTTGGTTCCTGCTCTAGTCCTTTCTTGTTGTGCAGCACTTTGAGATATCATTTCCAGAATACAGAGAAACCGGACATGGGTCAACTGTTTTACATGGATAATCTTCAGGGCGTTGCCGACAGTGGAGAAGAGGTGTTTGAAATCTACAATTTGGCAAGGCAAGAATGTAATAAAGCCAATATGCCACTACAAAGTTGGAATTCAAACTCTCATATTCTTTTGGACCAGATAAGAAGAGACTATCCTGACTATCAAATACCAGAATATCAACCAGTACTAGGATTGCTGTGGAAAACAACAACTGATGAGATGTCTCTAAAGCCCCTCAAGTTTCCCGATGTAAAACTCACAAAACGTACACTCTTAAGTCAGGTCTCTATGATGTTCGACCCATTGGGCATATTTAGTCCCATATCAATTAAAGGGAAGATTTTAGTTCAGGAGGCCTGGAGAGAAGCACTGAGTTGGGATACTCCATTACCTGAAAAGTATACAGAAGAGTGGAACAAATTGCAGGTGGAATATGAGAAGGTATCCTCAGTCAAGTTTCCTAGAAGATGTGATCCTACCTCTGATAATGAGTGTGCTCAATTACACATATTTTGTGATGCCTCATCTAAGGCGTATGGTGCAGTAGCTTATTGTGTCACTGAAGTCGGATCTACTATGATTATGTCCAAATCCCGAGTAGCGCCATTAAAACAACGTACCCTTCCACAGTTGGAGCTGACCGCTGTTGAATTGGGAACTAGGTTAGCTACTTATTTGAATGGTATGTTTCCCTTTTTAGGTGAGACATATATATGGACAGATAGTGAGATATGTTTGCACTGGATAGCTAAGGATGATAGTCACATAATTTATGTGCGTAACAGAGTACACAAAATAAAGGAACTGCAAATGAACTATACATTCATGCATGTTAAGTCCAAGGATAATCCGGCTGACTTGGTGAGCCGAGGTGTTGGTGTCAAGAAACTGATTAACGAAACTCTGTGGTTTCAGGGTCCGGTTTGGCTACGTCAGAGTGACTGGCCAGAACAAAAATCATACCAGAAGGTTAATGATGATAAAGTTCATATGGACCCAATAATTATCCCAGAGCCTTCAGTGATTGACATCACCAAGTTCTCCAATTTGGACAAACTATTAACTGTAACTAAATTTGTGTTTAAGTTCCTGAGCAAGAAGGTAAAGATGGATGAATTAGACCCACTTACCTACTGGATCAGAAGAATACAAGCTGAAAAGTATGATGAGGAATTAACACAGCTACGTAAACCCAATCCCAAGCCAAGCAAAAGAATGAAGGACCTTTGGCTGTATCTAGACAATCAAGAATTAATATGTTGTTGAGGTCGTATTGGTAAAGCTGATCTACCCCTCAAAACTCGGCATCCGATCCTATTGCCCAAGGATTGCGACCTCACCAAATTGATGGTTTTAAAAGCGCATGAAACCACTAAACACGGTGGGGTAGCAGACACTCTAGCCTATATGCGACAAACATATTGGATACCCCAGGGACGACAAGCTGTTAAACGCTGTATCAAGGATTGCATTATTTGCAAGAGGTATACAGCTATCGCTATTCCTTACCCTGGACCACCAGCTTTTCCGCCAGACCGCATTCACCAAAGGACACCGTTTGAGGTAACAGGTATAGATTATACTGGTGCCATCACTCTCACAGGAGATGATGGTCCACCCAAGAAGGTTTACATATGTCTATTCACCTGTACCAGCACTCGGGCTATCCATTTGGAAATAGCGGAGGACATGAGCTCGGAAACCTTTATTCATTTATTTAGAAGATTTGCCGCTTAGCGAAGTTGTCCCAGACGTTTGATTAGTGACAATGGGACAAATTTTGTGGGCGCATCCCCGTTGGTTTCTGAACTATTAAAGAGCAATGCAGTACAGTAAATGCTAGATTCTAGAAATTGTTATTGGTCCTTCACAACTCCCAGAGCCCCTTGGCAAAATGGATTTACAGAGAGATTGAGAGGTATTGTAAAATCGTGCCTGAAAAGGGTTCTTCACAAGTCCAAGGTCACCTTGGATGAGTTAAGAACTGTTGTCACCGAAATAGAAACCAGAGTAAATAATCGACCACTAACGTATCAAGATGACTCCAATCTGGAAATTGAGGCCTTAACCCCGGCTCATTTATTATATGGTAGACGATTGGACCCAGTCCCCGGTTTGGACGTGACCAAAGAATTAGTGGATCCCTCCGTTAATGAAGCAGATGCACACTTGCGACGAAGCTACCATTAACTCTGCAAAATACTGGACGCCTGGAACAAATATTGGGCATCTGAGTATATATTGAGCTTATAGGAGAGGTATTATGGTGCGAATTCTGCTAGTAACCGTCACAAACCGATAGTGGGAGACATAGTCTTCTTGAAAATGGACCAACCTCACTCTAAATGGCCCTTAGCAAGGATCCAAGAAGTCTATCCTGATTCCGAAGGAGTTATCAGAACCGTTAAG
>JAGKTK010026035.1:0-16020 GCA_018397895.1 Paralithodes camtschaticus | reverse complement strand
AATTTGCACACATCTGGAGTAGTGATAGGATGTATGGAGAGGAATTATCTCACATATTTACACATTCCTTTGTTTTGAGTGACAGTGGGATGGTTGGAAAGTTTTTTTTTAGGTCATGGCTCATATTAGGATGCTCACCCTCCTAGGGTTCAGACTCATATGAGGACGCTTGCCGTTTATGGGTTAATTGTGACACACATTTCTCCTTTGATTCTTAAAGACTTTTCAAAGGTAAGGTTTTCAAATCCTACTCCGAATAAAAACAAACAAAAAACGCGTCACCATAAACTGAGAGTATTATGGTCCGTGTTACAACAGAGTATAGCAACATGGATATGGTAACCTGGAGCAGATTCTCTCTCTCTCTCTCTCTCTCCTGCAATGATGGTGTGGCTATTTGTGCAACAATTACCCTGTCTCACTGAAGGGGTAATTTCCATGAAGCCAGGGTATTGGCAATCAATACCTCGCTTTTGTGTGTAGTGGGGGGGATTTCGGCAATTCTGTAATATTGTTATGATCTGTTTGATCGGGATGGTAATTAGTTCAATAGTTGGCTTGGGTCTGCATATGTGTGATAATTTGGCAATATATACTTCTTGTTGACTCACACTCTGCAGATAGACAACTCAGGACGTATTGTAGCGGTATCGAAGCATACCTGTACAAGTGTACATTCTGGCACTAAGTATCCGACTATGTATAAGGTATATATACTGTATATACTGTACATATATATATACTGTATATATATAATTGTTGGTATATTTTTAACTTGCAGACCTACAGTAGGTTGAAAATATACACAGTAGTGCGGTACGTGCAATACAATGTTTGTTCAACCTTAACTACGAGATCACATAAGACCTTTGGGGACCGTCATGTGCCAGCGTTTCGACCATAGTACATACGTAGATGCACTGCTGGAACTACGTGTTTGGTAACACAAACTGCCGTGGTGCCTGCTGGACCAACCCGATCCCTGTGTGTGTGTGTGTGTGTGTGTGTGTGTGATGTTAGAACGAATTAAGTGATAAGCACCAGCTGTTAAAGGGAGTAATCCTGGGGAGAGGTTTAGTTGTATATACATTTCTAAACGTCCTGGCCTTTGTTAACATTATTTCCATGCCTCAGTCATATAGAACAATTCTGGCTTGCTCCTACAGCACATATTCTCTTGCTTTCTTCCATAAAACCAAATGTACTAGGCAACATTCAGTAACTTTACCAATTACTTTTTTATAATCTGGAACATGTAACTAGAATTTCTTAGCTCTAATAGACGTTTCCACGAATACATATACAGATATTGTTAAGCCTGTGTGGAGCAGGGATACTGTTTTTAACTCGTTAGCAGGTCGAGGATCAAGCCCTAACTGGATTAATACTTATTAGTCACTCATCCTCAAGGCCCTCAAACCTTCTCTGCAATAGCGGACATAAGAGGCGCAGTTGATCAGCATCACATTTACACTGTGAATGCATACATATGAGCATGATTATAAACAACACTCACAACCACAGCCACTGCGCCAGTACGGTAACATTCTTTTTGCGCTGAATACCCACAGCAAGCTGACTAGCTCGCTTTGGTGGATACTGGTTATAGTATGAACACACACAAATATGCTCCTAATGTGCCTTTGTCCATAAAATCATAAGTTGCTGTTTTTAAAGTTTAAACTTGTATCACTAAGCCGTGTTTTCCTACATTTTGCTTACGAGGTGGGGATGTGGGGGGTGGCATTCCTAGTTTAGTAGTTTCTAATTTGGATTGCAAAATATATATGTTACCTATAGTATTGTAACTTCTGGTTTGAGGGGATGAAGGATAATTGAAGACAAAACCCCCGGTGTGATCCCTCCATAAGCCTACCCAAGGTAATTTGTACTGGGGAAAGAATGTGACCTTTAATAATGGCCCACCTGCGACGACGACAGAGGTTCTGACGAAGCAGATTCCATCATTAATTGGATTTATTTTTGGTCTATTACAAGAACCAATGAGAGAAAACGATGTTTTAACTGAATAATAGATTTATCATTAGAATTGTCATATATTATTTGACATTTTTTCAATTTTTGTTAATGCTTCCAAAACTTATCTCATGTTCTAATTACAGTAAAACCTCCTGGAAGGAGTTACACAGCATCATTGTGCAAGTCTTTAGGACAGCAGCTGTATCAAAATATTGTCCAATTATTGTAGAGGGTTACTGCAAAAGGATAGTATAAGCTTCCTCTACAATGTTCTGTTTATCTATTAATCTCGAAACTACAGAACACTGGGTTCTATTTTGAAGTAAGTAATATTTACTTTGATCAGCAAAATAGCCTTTTTGTTTAGTATTTACTTCGCTTTACCTATATGAGCATTAATTAACAACAGTTAGCAGAAAGTTAAATAGGCTTTAGCCTGCTTCTCTGTATATGCGAATAATATTTCGAAGATTAAATGGGGTTTGCTGAAACATATTCAGTACCATTATTTTCCACATATTTTAATAGATACCATTATCTTTGGGTGATGTTTGTGTCCCACGTCTCAGTGAGTTTAGTGTTGGGTAGACCTGTGGGTCTGTGATGCCCTGATAATGTTTGGAGTCACTCGACCATCTGATCACATTCCACACTATTACTGGTACCCTTATACTTCTTCCATACTTCATTCCTCTCACCTTGTTGATTTTCCTTCTTTTCTTCTTCATTCTCTTTGTATGATATTATTAGTCATCTTCATACTACTTCTTCGTCGGCTGGGTCTGTGAGGTCCTGATAATGTTGCGGAGCCACCCGACCACCTGGATATATTGGCTCAACCGTTATGCCACTCTTAGCTCTTCCCTTCGTTCATTCTTTTATTCTCCCTCCTTTCTCTACTTCCTTCTTCCATCCTCCTTATTTTTCTTTTTCTTGCTTCTTGATATTTTTCTTTACTCCCTCAACTTTCCCTCTGTTTCTTGTTTCTTTATACTTTCTCTCCCTTTCTGCTTCATTTATTATTCCTACTATATCATCATACTTCTTAATCCCTCCATTCTCTCTTTCTTACCTCCTTCACACTCCTCCCTATCCTCCCTTTATTTAGATGCGTTGTCCTTGCTTCATAGTATTCTCCCTTTTCTCCGCTCTTATTAATCCATATTCCTAATTCTATATATTTTGTTCTTCCTTCTTTTCCTTCACTCCCTCATCCTCTTCTTTCTATTTCTTTTCTTATGTGGTATTGTACTTTTGTTTAGTTGTATTCATGTTTCCCTTATTTTATATTGCATATCCTTGTCTTTCCCTTCCTTCTCTTCGCTCTTCTGTATTCCTGTTCTAAGTCGTTGCTTCCTATATTTATCTTTGCTTTCTGACGCACTTTAGTTTATTGTCTGGTCTTCCTATTTCTCCATCTTTTCACTACCCTCAGTCTTCTATTATCCTTCTTTCGTTCCTGTCCTCTTACTCTATTTCATCTGCTCGTCATCACTATCTCCTTATTATATGTGTATCACTTGTTTCCTAACTTTCTTACTCTCATTCATCTTCTACCTATTAAATGTTTTATTTTATTACTTTAAGATTTTCTCTGATATCCTCCCCGCTCTGATTTTTCGTGTTAGTTATTGTATCTGTCTTTGTCATGTCTCTACACTGTCTCATCCCTTTCTCCTCCTCTATCTTCGTCTTCCCATTCCTCATTTTCCTTTTATTCCTTATCATTTCCTTCCATTATATGCTTTTATTCTTCTTCATCTGTCTCTCCACTCACCTTCTCTCTTCCGTTGTTCACATTTCCCCATGCATTGTTGTGTTCATCCTCTGCCTTCATTTTCTCACAGTATTCTCCTTACTCTTCACATTCTTTTATCAATCTCCCTAGTCATGAACATATTACTCCTCAACCCTCACTACAATAGTAATCTTTATTCTGTCTCCTCATTCCCACATTCACTCCTCCTCCTGCTCTTCTCTCTCCACCATCCTCATTCCCACATTTTCTTCTCCACCTCTCTCTTCACCATACTCATTCCATCATTTATATTTCCTCCTCCTCCTCTTTCTTCACCATCCTCGTTCCTTCATACTTTATCCTCCTTCTCTCTCTTCAATCTCCTAATTCCCTCAAACGTCCTCCTTTATTTCTCTCTTGGCCCACCTCCCACACCTCCCCTCACTCCTCCCGCCTCAGTGTCCCTTGTCGTTCTTTACCAAACTTGTCGGTCACGCTGAATAATTAAGTTGCAGGAGCTTTTGAAGATTTGGAACTATTGAGCACTGTGAAATAATTAAACAGTATTTTGAGTGAAATATGTAATGATAATGTATTATTCTTGAAATGACGGGGCTCGAGGAGAATTAGCCAAAACCTCCACCGTACCTGCCCCTCCATCGTAATGAGCCCCAACAGCAACACTGCAGAATTGCCACAATAACAGCTAAGAGGAGAGCAAAGAAAAATTCCACCCGAGGCAGGAAAACAAGATACCTCAGTGGGGCCCCTATCACCACAGGCAGGTAAACAAAGCTCAATACCTGGACCAGCAGGATACATGCCGCTCCCCAGCGTTAATCCCTTCAGACCGAGCCTCCAAGACTGGCTCCTCCCCTCCACAGGTGAGAAACTCCAGCAAGCATCAGATCTCGACTATGACGAGGATTACTTTATGGAATTACAACATCAACCTCCTCAATGTCCTCGAATGTATTCAGACAATAATAACCGCCACTACAGCTACGAGGAAAGTTAACAACGACAAGAAAAATATTCCAACTCATAATGAAAGCATTACATAATATAACACAAAGGTATAAGAATCATAACAACTGTAAATTAATTATTATTCACTTGTACAAGCTTTCTAAGATTTACTTTTAATGTTAATAAATACAGAATAACATTACCTATGTAACCATATATGTATTATATTTTTAAGGACTTTAATAACCAACAGTAATTAAAAAAACATAATGCATATGCCTCTCATAATTCCGAAACACAGTAACCGAATACCAAATTAAAAAATGATTACTCCCTGACTGAAACTAGTGATAGATAGGCAAAACTGGCTTAGCTTTCGTGTATCTCTCTATTAATAGTGAGCGTGCTTAATTGTAAATCAGTTCGGAAATTACTTAAATAGGGGTTAGCCTAAATCCCCTTAAAAGGTATCCTGGGTGCAGTGACCAAGAGGAGTGTGTAGGAGACTTAGAAAGTGACCATTCTAGTTTGTGTACATGACAATGGCGTCCCCCTCTGGTGTCTACAGACTGTGGAACCAACAGTGCTACGTCGCCAGATTTCTCACGGCTCCTACTTCTCTTCTTCACCCCAAATTAAGTGCTTATGTGTTACTGTGTTTTGGAAATTGTTGTGAAGGTTATATCAAATATGCTAGTGCTCAAGTTTCTGTAATTCTAGAGACCCTTTCTGGAATCTCCTTATCATAACCTACCACTCGTGTTGAGAGAACAAAACAGACACTATATAAAAGATTGATATATCTACAGTATAACACTCTGGATATAACCTATTTATATTCCATATAAATGTTATATATATATATATATATATATTGTATCTAGGAATTATACCATACACCATACGTAACTACCAGTGAACACTCCCAGATCTTATTATATTGTCTTATTAATTGCTGGGTACGAGGTGCATATATAAGTATTCATAGAAAGTGTAATTTCAGTCTATTCCTCAGTCTAAATTTATCTGTATTTGTTTTGAAGTCAAACTCCGTTTACGCATTATTTTAGAGTTAAATTAATTTCCCCTTACTTCACGTCGTACTAAAATCCGTACGGCGAGATGATCAGCCATTCATTCCGGCTAATATTATTTATCTTCAGTTCCGTGAATTTATATTCATTATTACTGTTCTATCAGCCACGTATTCCGGCTAATATTATTTATTCTCAGTTCTGTGAATATATATTCATTATTAATATTCTATCAGCCACGCATTTCCGGTTAATATTATTTACTATCAGTTCCGTGAATTTATATTCATTATTACTGTTCTATCAGCCACGCATTTCCGGCTAATATTATTTACTATCAATTCCGTGAATTTATATTCATTATTACTGCTTTCTCAGCCACCCATTCCGGCTAAGTATTATTTATTATTCGTTCAGTGAATTCTTATTCCTCATTCTGACTCCATAGATTAATTTCGAAATATATCTTCTTTCATCTGGGATTAACGTCGAGTTATTTTCTATATATCCTAGACTTGATTTTACATATAAACTTTATCTCTTATGCGTCACCTCAGGTATAGTTGACCTACCTCCCCACCGCGGTACTTTGAGGTACACCTCACTGACACGCTACCTTGTAGGTACCTCAGCCGCGCTACCTCGCCTTAGCTGAGGTCCCGATATTGACTATCCATATATACCAGACCAAACTCTCTGTGAATGTTTATATGATATATTTATATTGTCATCATATTTATATTCTATTTTTATGTAGTGTTAATTACCATTCAACTATTTATCTTATTCTTGTGACACGAAGTATTCTAAATTAGTGTATAACTATCAACGTGTTATTCTTCACCATTTTACCAATCGGAATTACGTTACTAAAACTAAGCTCCGGATTGAATCTGTGCCCTGTACCCTAGCAATATAAGAAATCAAACTTGTGTACCGAACTTGTGTATTCTATGTCATTGGTGGAGATTGATTGAACTAAGAAGTATATATGTCATAGTTAGCTATGTTCCTGTTGAGCAATATTAAGTTGAGTCTTCCTAAATAGGGATTATAAGAACATATATAAAGCGTGCTGGATTACAGCGTCGCATAACGATTCTACTTGTAAACCTAAACTGTGAATTCATTCATAAAGTGGCGGGTTTTCGCCGATCTAATATCCGTTGTTTTGCCCTTCTGTAGTTTGTATTTCATTAGTTATCCATCATTGTAAACAGGAGCTAATACATAGTAATTACGTTGCTTCAGTGTACCTTCGCAAGATTTAACCCAAGTCGGCATCCATGAGAACAAAACCGGCAGATACACGGTCACTAACACTAACTACTAGGCTACAACAGAACATGGTTTAAAACATGTAACTTAAAAATAAGGCAACCGGTTCTTATGATTAATTGTAGAATAACATTTGTTTGTACTTTTTCCGCAATAGTATATACATTTGCATTATGTGTTCTGTAATAATGTGAATCATTTGTAGTATCTTCGGGTTGATTCTGTATACATACATACATAGCATTTTAAGACAGTGCTCAAGTAACATCCACATCTGACACATCTAGATTTAATTTTCCAGGTTATCAACTGCTCCAAAATTTCAGACCTAAAGGTGGTGTATGTTGCTTCGCAAAATCTGAAATTGCCCTGGAGGAGGTTACTAGTTTCAATTGTCCCTATTTTGATTATTCTATATACAAATTAATTTCTGCTGGTAAATTTAAATACATATGTTGCATCTACCGTTCCCCAAATACTCCTCCAGAGCAAAGTCTTTTTGATTCTCTGTCCTCACAACTCAGTGTCCTCAACTTAAATGCTTCTTCTGAAATCACTGTGTTGGGTGATTTTAATGTCCATAATGTTGAATGGCTCACTTATTCAGCCAGGACTGATGATGCTGGTCTTGAATGTGAGCTATTTGCAGACTCATTTAATCTCATTCAACTAGTCAACCAACCCACCCGTGTACCAGATAATCCTAATCATAATTCCCACCTACTTGACTTATTTTTAACAACCAATTCAGAAAATTATGATGTTACAGTGAGGTCCCCACTTGGATCTTCTGATCACTGTCTGATTCAGGCCACCTGTCTATCACCTACCACACCTTCCCACTCTGAACCTGTTTTGGTGACTAAATGGCATTACGATAGGGCAGACTGGGAGGGTCTTCAAGGTTTCTTTATTGATATTCCCTGGACCTCTTTCTTTTCTAATGATGCACACTCCACCTTGAGCCACATACAAGATTTTGTAAAAATTGGAATGGAAACTTTTATTCCTCATCAAAAGTACAGTAAAAGATCTAATTCACCTAAATGGTTTGACCATAATTGTGCTAGAGTAACTGAACAAAAAGCAATAGCCTACAATGCATACACAAGATCAAAAACACATGAAGCCTTTAATTACTTTAGAAACATCAGAAATCATGCCAAAACTGTATTAAACCTAACTAAATCAAACTTTCTCCATAAGCAGGCAAATAAACTTCTAAATAATCCAAATGATAACAAAATATTTTGGTCTACTCTTAACTCATTCAAATCCAACTTCACTACTGCTTCATCCATTCCACCATTAAAATCTCCGACTGGCAATCTTGTAAGTGACCCACGAGGTAAAGCTAACCTTCTTGCGGATATTTTCTCCACCAACTCAACCTTAGATGAAATAAATCAAGATGTCCCTGTACTTAATTTTAATTCACCTGAAATTCCCTCACTTAAGATCCACACCAGACATGTCAAAACTATTTTGCAGAATCTCTCAGTAGATAAGGCTCCTGGTCCAGATGAAATTCCTCCAATAGTACTTAAGAATTGCTCCTTGGTGCTCGCTCCTGTATTGGCAAAATTTTTCCGTCTGTGTACTCATACCTCATGCTTCCCAGTACCCTGGAAAGAAGCAAACATCCATCCAGTTCCTAAAAAAGGTGCCTCTTCAGATCCATCAAACTACAGACCAATAGCTATAACTTCCACTCTTGGTAAAGTCTTTGAAATTATATTAAATAATCACATAGTTAAGCATCTGGAGAATAATAAATTAATCAGTGATAGGCAATATGGTTTTAGACGATGTCGATCAACTGCAGACATGCTTTGCCTTCTTACGCATCAAATCAACCAAGCTACAGACCAACATGGTGAAACACATACAATAGCACTGGATATATCAAAGGCATTTGATAGAGTCTGGCATCAATCCTTATTGTCGAAGATGTCACACTACGGCCTTGCATCATTAGTTCCACTAATTTCTTCTTATCTTCATAACAGAAAAATACGTGTAATGGTAGATGGCCTTTATTCTCAATTTCACTCAATAAATGCTGGTGTTCCCCAGGGATCAGTTTTGGCCCCAACTCTGTTCCTCATTCATATCAATGATCTCATATCTACCACTCATAATCCAATACATTCCTACGCAGATGACTCAACACTCCACAGTTCCTTCACATTTACCAATTCTTTCACCCAACCCGATCTTATAAATTCAAAAATAAACACTGCAATTTCTCTGAACCAGGACCTTTCTAGAATTAATGAATGGGGACAAAAGAATCTAGTTTCCTTTAATGCACAGAAAACCAAGTACATTCAATTTTCTAACCGACAGAATCTCACTGACTCCCATATATTTTTTAATGATGTAAATATTCCCACTTCCCCTAGTATTGACATTCTCGGTGTAACATTAACTACTAACTTGAGCTGGACACATTATGTTAGAAGCATTGCTAAGAATGCCTCTAAAAAACTGGGACTCCTGTACAGAGTTCGAGAATTCTTCACTGACGAGCAGTTGGCCGTAATATATAAAAGTCATGTGCGTTCTCAGATGGATTACTGTTCACCTCTGTGGGGTGGAAGTGGAGTGGTTGCATTGAGGCAGTTGGACAAAATTCAAAATAAAGCTATTAGATTAATCAATAACCCTGCAATCACACAGGACCTTCCTACATTATTCATACGAAGAAACGTTGCATCCCTTGCATTATTCTACAGATATTTTCACAGCAATTGTTCCGAGGAACTTGCTTCAATTGTGCCGCCTCTCCACATCTTTCCCCGTAGAACTAGGGCAGCTGAGAGCGCCCATGAATTTACACTTTCTCCTCCACAATGCAGAACTTCTGCTTATCAGAATTCATTTATCCCCAGAGCTACTACTCTTTGGAATTCACTTCCCTCGAATTGCTTTCCACAAACTTACAATCTACAAATGTTTAAATCCAGTTGTTACAAATATTTTATGAATGGAGGATGCCTTTAGGCACATGGACCTTTTTGTTTTATCTGTGTTTTTCCTTCCTCCGTTCATTGTCTCTTAAAAAAAAAAAAAAAAAAAAAAAAAAAAAAATATAGTATCTTCGGGTTGATTCTGTATACATACATGCATAGCATTTTAAGACAGTGCTCCACACATACATGCAGTTTCAGTCTCTTGTCCTAATGGCGGCATTCCAGGCAACCCTGTTAAGGGTAGCTTCACTTGTCAAGTTTTTAAATTTGAGATCGGCACATAAAGTCCGATCCCAGGTCTTCCTTGGTCCACCCATTGGTGCAGCTCCCTCCACAATCACAGACCTGCATTTTTTCACCCAATTTTGTTCATCCATTCTCTCCACATGTCCATACCATCCCAGTCTACTTGTACGCATCACCTTGCTAATACTCTTTATACCTAAACGTCTCCTCAGCTCGTCATTTGTTATTCTGTCCTGCAGCCTGGCCCCACACATCCACCTCACCATTCTCATCTCATTACGTTCCATTCTGTTGACATCCTCTACTTTAACGGCCCATGTTTCTGAGGCATACGTCATTGCACTTCTAACACATGAGGCATACACCTTTCCCTTCAGGGGGAGAGGCATTCTTGTCATGGTCAGAATTGGCAGCAGTTCACTGAACTTCCCCCAGCCACATCTAATTCTAGCGACAGTGGCAGCCTCGGCCCTACCAGCGGCAGAGATGGTATCTCCTAGGTAACAAAACTTGTCCACCAGCTCCAATGACTCATTTCCAAAATTCACAGCCACAGGATCATCACCTAACACAAGCTCCCCTTTGCACACTATGAACTCAAATTTCTTTATTTCTGACTTATCCTTCGACAGGGGTCCCTTTATTCTACTACAGCGCTTACTCCCATGGTGCACCCAGCATCGACAGATGCTACATCGAATCGAGGTAGCGCCCACATACTTTCCACACACTGCACATGGGTATGCACTATGTACCGCTCTTTTCCACATTGCCTCGTCTCAATCTACAATGCATAACCTTGGTTTTGTTAATAATGACTCTTAATCCCTTGCTCGCCATGCCTTCTCTCCATCTTCTGAATTTGGCCTCAGCATATTGCATATTGTCAGCTATGAGGACTAAATCGTCATAAAACAGTTCCAACAGGAGTCTGCCTCTAAAAACTCTAGACAGTGCCTCCAGGACCATAATAAAGAGGAGGGGGCTTAACACTGAGCCCTGATGCACTCCAACACGGACTGCGAACTCATCACTCAGTACACCCTTCACCCTCACCGCACTTCGCGAATCCTCATACATCTTCATTATCACATGCACCAGCCACTCTTCCACACCAAGTTTCCTCATAGACCACTGCACAACATCTCTAGGCACCATGTCAAAGGCCTTCTCCAGGTCTACAAACACAAAGTAAAGATCCCTGCCATTTAGTAAGTATCTTTCCTGTATCTGCCTGACTATAAAGATAGCATCGGTTGTACCACGTCCTGGCATAAAACCAAACTGCATATCATCAATGGAGATGCTTTGACTGATCAAACCCTCAAAGACTCTCTCACAGACCTTCATGGTTCGGTCAAGCATTTTCAGGCCCTTATAAAAACAAAATATATATTTTGTCTAGCAGGGCTTGCTCGAAAATTCCTCCTCTATGTATAGGGGCAAATTTTTTGTTTTATTTGTATTTATTTATGAATTTTTCAAACTATCCAGTATACTGTATATCCAGTGTCTAGACTCCTTCTACACCCACTAACTTAAAGCAAAAGTGAAACCAGGTAAAATTGGAAGGTGGATATACAACTTCCTCATGCACCAGAGGCAATCAGTAGGAATTAACAAAACCACATCTGAGGCTTCAGATGTCAAAAACTCAAATACCCAAATAACAGTGCTGGTACCGCTTCTTCTGCTCATTCTAATTAATGACATTGATACTACAACAAAACACAGTAGAGTATCATCCTAAACACCATATATGAAAATAAACACACAGGAAGACATGGCCTGTCTACAGGCAGACATAAATATGGTGTTACAGTTGACCAAGGAAAACAACATGCAGATTAATGAAGAAAAGTTCCAATTAATATGATACAGAGAGGATAATGTCGTTAAAGGGAACACATATTACATTACAAATCTAAGCACGTTATAAAATGCAAAGACAGTGTAAAGGAACTTGGAGTGATAATGTCTGATAATATGGGATTCAAAGAGCATAACCCAGTCAAAGTTGCAGCTTTGAAACGCTAACAGGTTAGATTCTACATGTTTTTCCTATGTGTATGAAGGAGACAAAAGGCACGCTGCCTGTAGCGAGTGTCTCCCACCATAAGTTTATAATACGTGGTGAATTACCTAACATAACGCACTTCAAATCCCAGGTGCTACCATGGCTAGAGTACTGTACTGCATGA
The DNA here is from genome assembly GCA_018397895.1 of Paralithodes camtschaticus. Classification (NCBI taxonomy): domain Eukaryota; kingdom Metazoa; phylum Arthropoda; class Malacostraca; order Decapoda; family Lithodidae; genus Paralithodes; species Paralithodes camtschaticus. Next base: position 3,599 of record JAGKTK010026035.1, on the reverse strand, counting down.
ACATCCCCATACAAAGTATGTGCAATAAATGACGTACAGAGTGTACAGTACATAGGAACTTCACCTGGCATATAAACTCAGTAAAACATTTATAGAATTGGCAGCATTTAACATCATATAAGCTGTACTCGTTGAAGCGTAGAAGGGAACGATAGCTAATAATATACACACGGAGAATCGCGGAGGGTTTTCAGTGCCAAGTCTACACACCCTGATAGTGATCAGAGAGGCTGAGATTGCGATATTCCCAGAATGAAAAAAAACAGGGTGCCATGGGCTCGTTGCGAGTGGCTTGGTTATATCGTCTATTCAACAAACTTCCACTGCGAGTAAAATGCATGAGGGACGTCCCTTTGGACAACGTCAAGAGAGCCCTCGATGTCACACTGCAAAAGGTGCCAGATGAGCCCATCTTCGCAGGGGAATGTTCCGCCTCTTCATACAGTCTGCTGCACCAAATTACAACCAACAACAAGGGGCGTCACGCTCTCCGGTGCCACTAGCAGCAAAAGTACAGAAGTAGATTACATTAAATCGTTAGTAAATCGTTAAAGTAGCGGTTAGAGAGTAGGGCATAATTATGTTTCATGCTCGGAGTGGGTTGGTTATATACCATAAGAGGAAATCTTGCTAAATAGTAATTTGCAGTTTATATGTTACAGTACATTTTTAGATAAATTATTTTTCATTGTAGTATGCCTTCTCATATTTCCCTGTGCACTAGTTTAATAGCTAGCACTCGATGGCTCGCAATCAATCATTAAAATGAAAAATACCTGCTTTCTAAATTTTCCGGAGTAAGTTTTCATCAAAATTCCATTCAGATCTACATTAAAAATAATCAGGAACACGGTAGAGTAATTGGAGTTTTAATTAATTGTTTTTGGTCTATTTGTCTGTTCTTCTTGGTTTGTATTAAATTGTTGAATTATTAAAATTTATATTGACACCGAAACTAATAATAACAAGAGAGAGAGAAAGAGGGGGGGGGGGGGGGCAGACAATGTTAACAGAGGGTGGAACAAGGCGATAATGGTCAAGAGGATGTTATGGAAATCAGAGAGATGTTGTCTAGGCTGGAAGGGATACGGGCTAGAGATCCTGGAGTAAGAGAGAGTGGCCAACTTTGTCTTTGTACGCCATTTTGGTGCTTTAATTATCAAACCAGGAGGTCTTCTTTTATCTCCGACCTTGTAGAATGTATATCCAAAGACCAAACTATATTATTATGCACCAGTTTTCCCAATTGCTTACTATGGGTATGGAGATCATTGAGTGTAAAGAAAGGAACATATCACCAGTGTCACCAAGATGGCGGAGGTTGGCTGGTCTCTGTTAAAACGTCTCTTGGTCCAGGTTCGCTCCAAATGCTGCCATGTTGCATAACTATAGTAGATGGCAGCATTCTTGCTAACTACAGACAATGTTTCACAGTGTTGACAAGGGGAAGTGTTGTGAAGTGGTCTTGCTATTGGACTGGTAAACTTCAGGTCCTCCGGGTTCAAATCCGGATGTGTCAATGGGAAGATATTATTGGGATGACATATGTGCTGAAACTACTTACAGTAGTTTCAGTACATTATCCATCACAACCCGCTGATACGCTATACAAATACCCTTGCCGTTGTCATTACATTAGAGTATGTATATTTCCTATTTCCAAAATATGCAATGGGTGGCAGTGCATAGTGAGTGAAAAAGTCAATAGGTGGAGTGAGAGAGAGAGAGTTGTCTGAAGTTGCAAAACACAATGGAGAGACAGTAGTGATGCGGCTTCAAGAAGACGAAACTGCAATGGAGCAGGAGGAGAAGGTAAACGAGGTGGGTTACATTTGTATGGTCTCACGCGCAGTCTGGAAAATATCATCCTCCATCATCTTGAGTGATCCAATCTTCAGGTTATACACATATATCCTGAAGTAGAGTTGGAACGTACACAAATGCGACTCAAAATCAGAGGGATAACATACCTGATCCGGCATTTTAGTGGGGGCGGTTAATGAGGTGAGCTTTGTATATAATTATTGAGGAATATAATAGTTTTTGTCAGTATCAAACACATTTGTATTAGTTTGCCAGCCTAAACACAAAAACGACCACCTTTTGCTTATACACAAGTAATACTAAAATTATATCAAATTCAGAATAATATTATAGTAGCATACTTTCTCTTGAATTACGGTCAGCGCTAGGCATTTTCACATACAGTAGATCAGAATAAGTTTCTTGAAAACAAGTGTTTATTCATTGTGCATTTTAACCCTCTCACGCTTAGTTAAGATCCTTGGAAACTTATTACCAATATCGTTCACTCTCAAGCGCTAATTACATTACCACGAGACGATACACATATGTTATCACTCTGTTTTAATCCACAATAATTGCCTCTACTTGCAATATATTATACATTCAAAGATAGAGCAAGACCCACCGCATTATATAACCAAAACAAATTTACAATACAATCAAATGATAATTGAAAATTGATATATAAGAAATATTTCATTGTTTTTGTTATACATCATCATAATTTTGTAATCAACCAAGCAATAAATATTCTACATATGAAATGTAAAGCAGTGTCCACGCTCATTCCAAATATGTCATAAGAATCTATTTATCTCTCTCTCTCTCTATGTATATATATATATATACTGTATATATAGGGCAATTCTCAAAGCTTTTGTGTTTGTCGAGAAGTCGTGATCATCACAACACGTATTCATACACAATTATCTGGCAGGTTTAAGGCTGCTACTCTCTTAGCAATTAGTTCTTAACACTATCTCGTCTGACGTCTTAGGGTTTTATTGTGGTACATATTTATATATATTGAGAGTTGTTCGTATCTTGCCATTATATATTCATATAATTGTATTGTTTTCCCTAGACATAAAAGCTGGCCTTCCTAGACCGCCTTTGAACAACCCATTAGCATCTGTAGGCATTATACATTAGTGAAGCTTAATGTTGTAGTATATTACAACCCATTAGCAACTGTAGGCATTATACATTAGTGAAGCTTAATGTTGTAGTATATTACAACCCATTACCATCTGTAGGCATTATGCATTAGTGAAGCTTAATGTTGTAGTATATTACAACCCTCACACTTCTGGTTTTGGCTTAAAATGTTCAAAGCTTCAATATTATTTTGCGCATGCTTATTATGGCCCACGAATGTACCTCCAATCAATTTTAATGATTTGATTATTTATTTTATTAGAAGTTTTGGCGTAGTTCATGTAGCTATTATTTATTTTTATTCTTTATTTGTCAAGGTAGTGTGTAAGGTATACCCGGCATGATTTCCAAATGACCCAGTCCTACTTCTATTTATGTTATTTGAGTTATTTGAACTATAAGTATGGCAACAATGATATGCAAACTTAATCTACCCAATGATTTGTAAATTTCTGGTTTGTGTTTTTCTGATATCTTATTATTCTATCTATCTATCTATTGCCGGACGCCTTACTCCCCTTACGAGGGTGGCCATACACAGAATGCCCCCAAGCGGACCCATTCCCTGTGAGAGGGACAACCCGAGCTAGTTTAGTGAAGGACTTACAGGATTGACCACTCAATTTAGGATCCGT
>JAGKTK010026034.1:0-17073 GCA_018397895.1 Paralithodes camtschaticus | reverse complement strand
AATTGTTCTCATCGGCTTTAGACATCTAGGGATAATCACCTATCCTAGCCTAATTATAGAAAAAGATTTCATGGCTAAATAGTATTTTTTAATCTCCATGGGACTTACATATTTAATCAACATGTAGCCTACTCTTTAAACAATGCAAAATTGTTGGCAAATTAATATAGCCAAGGTTAGGTTAGCTAATGGGGAAAGCGATTTCTGAGTTAACCTAACCTACAAATTTGGAATAGGCCTATGATAGGTTTCTTGAAGTAGTGTAGCCTAACGATACTCCTTACTTTTGAGTACCAGTATAGCACTATCCCGTAAATTTCAGAAGCCAGCCGAAACAAATCGGCTTCTAAAAGTTGGGGAAGGATGTACGGTAGTATTCAAACGTATCGCCTTCCTTGTTTACACTACTCGCACGCTCCTTTATATTTTGACTGCCGTGGGATACAATAATAGGTTGAAGGGGGGCTTTTCCCCCCTAAGCCACCCCATGAATTAATTGTCATCTTATATATTGCCAGCATGGGGTCTGTAAGGTTAGTTACATTAGGTAAGTTAGGCACAGTATAGTATTGTAGCAATCCGATTGTGGGATTGGGTTGAGTTAGTTTAGCTTTATGAGGCAGAGTTTCTCAACTGAATATTACCATAGCCTAATACTCACAGATGTTTTTTCTGGAAGAGGCCTAGGCCTGTGGCTCCAGTTCAGTAGCCTGGGTAAGATTAGGAGTAGTGGGCGTACCACTACCAACATACAGCATAACTCCTCTATAAAGCATTAACCTAACCTACCCTAGTATTCATGTAGTACTAAGTTAGGTTAGGTTAATGTTTTATAGATGATTTATGCTGTATGTCGGTAGTGGTACGCCCACTACTCCTAATCTTACCATAGCCTGGTCACCAATTTGACCCTGGCTTCGCCTGTCTCAACTCTTATGTATTCCCTCAAAAACAAATACCTGTATGTATAAGTTCAGAATAGTGAATCCTATACAGATCACTTAGTAGGTACCGAGTACTGTATACTTTATGGGGTTATTTACCACAGCTGCACCAATTTGCCCCAAGTTTTATACTGTACAGTTCTGCTACATGAAAAGTGCCAGGTTTTAATCCAGTACCATTCAGTGGCAGTGCAGCAATATCATAAAGTTTCGGGTTTCAAGTTAATAGTAATGTGATCACCCCCTTTGACTAGGCTAATATAGAAAACCATTTATTTTCAATACTTATTCTGCATCAAATTGACACCTGCCTTGCAGTACTATACGGTACCAAAAACAGAAAGTCTAGTACTGTAGGCAGGTTTACTTTTATAAATGACTATATATATGATGCTTGGACAATTATAGGTACCGCATAAAGAATGAACAATATATTTCACATAATTTATTGCAATTCTTACATACATAGGTACCCGTTATATAATATTGTATCATCTAATCACAACTCCTGTTGTATGCTTCTATATGGATAGGTCCTTAACCCTCTGTTCCCGGAAGGGCTCTTGAACGCCCATAAAAAAGCATACACGAGCTACCCGGAAGGGCTCTTAAACACCCATGACGTCAAAGCCTGTGAGCTTGGTGTGCGAGGCGTCGGTCCGACGCATGTAAACAACAGCCGGCTGGACCGACGCTCCGCATCTCCGGCCACAAGAAGGAGAGCGTCGCTTGTTCGTGTGTGCCTGTATGTTGTTGTTAAGTATCGAAAAGTGGTGTAAAGTGGCTGTTTTGGCCATAAAGTTATCTCCAATGAAATCATCATCACAGCTCAACCAGTTGACTTAGAGAGCTTTGCTTAATGCCATTCTACAGGTAAATAACACAGCTACGCTTGGGGATGAGCGGGAATGCGGGAAGCAGTCTGATTAACGAATATACGGTAGCCTAGCCTAGACGTTTTTCGGCCAAAACACCCGGTTTTCGAGGAATATATATATAATACATAGCCGGGGCTGGAGGGTTAAGACCGCTTCATCAGATTTTATTCGTCCAATTAGCCTACTACCCAGGTAAGAAAATTCACGACATTACATTATACTTGCTTGTATTTTTGGCTTGGAATCCTCATTTGGTGACCATTATTATCTATCTATTTGAGGCATAGGCCTATTTCCTGAAATAAGTCTTGCAATTGACGAGGATGGGTGTGAATGGGATATGCCGTGTGTGGGCCAGTCCGCTCTGCAGACTCGTTATCTTATGTTCATTTATGGAAGTATTTCAAGTAGGCCTAGGCCTAGCCCAATCAGGGAGAACATGTTAGTCCCTATTTATAGCCTACTTTAGTAGGGTAGGCTGGTTAGGCCTATATTTTTTAATCCAATAGGCCTAGCCTATGTTAAAATAGCCAACAATAGGGTACCTAGGTTAACAAGTCCCAGATATTGAAAGAAAAAGTGGTAAATTGAAGAGACCTCGGACAGCCTTTTAACTAGGCCTAGGCTAGGCCTATAATTATGTTTTGTTAGGTTAGGTAAAAAGGCTGTCCAAGGTCTCTTCAATTTTTACCACTTTTTCTTTTAATATCTGGGACTTGTTAACCTAGGTACCCTATTGTTGGCTATTTTAACATAGGCTAGGCCTATTGGATTAAAAAATATAGGCCTAGCCTACCCTACTAAAGTAGGCTATAGCCTAAATAGGGACTAACATGTTCTCCCTGATTGGGCTAGGCCTAGGCCTACTTTAAATACTTCCATAAATGAACATATATAACTAGTCTGCAGAGCTGACAGGCCCACACACGGCAGATCCCATTCACACCCATCCTCGTCAATTGCAAGACTTATTTCAGGAAATATGCCTCAAATAGATAGATGATAATAGTCACCAAATGAGGATTCCAAGCCAAAAATACAAGCAAGTATAATGGAATGTCGTGAATTTCCTTACTATCTATCTATCTATCTATTGCCTGACGCCGTGATCCCCGAAGGGGTGGCCACGAACGAACCGCCCCCATGCACCTCTATCCCCAGTCAGTCGACGCCCCTCCCCCCAACCAGCACCGCCTTCGTTCATGTAGTTCCTCACTCCTTAATTTCCTTACCTGGGTTGTAATTGGGCGAATAAAATCTGATGAAGCGATCTACTGTACAAGTTGTCAAGGCTGGCCGACATAGGCCTCAGGTGAAGGTGCCTGTACAACGGCTCCTGTCAAGTTCAACATCGTCATTGAAGATATATCGAAAGTCTTTGGAAATGTGCTAATTGTAACCCATATTAATATATATTAATAGTTTCGTACATTATGCAATTGATTTGCATTAAAGATTGTCTTCTGTAACCTTTAATTTACGAATTGAAACAATAATACAAATAATAAAATTCAATTAGCAAATGAAGGGATCCGACGACCATCGAAGGGAAGGGTCGAAGGTCCTCTTCAGATTCCAATAATATTGGACGTAAACGGTCGCGGCGACCGTTTACGAAAGCATTCGCTCAGCCAAACAAATCCCAAAGAATGTTTCTATACTACGAATTTTGAAAGGAAGGATACCTTCGAGGGAAGGGAACGTTTGGTACTGCGGGCCTGAGTATCAGGTGCCCCTCTCATGATAGTGGTGCCCCCCCAGGTGCCCCCCTGCTGAGAAAACCCTGGCTACGCCACCGAGGCCTGTCGTGGGCGAGTTGGATCAGAGGGAAGTTACGCCGGACAAACCCAGTCAGGTAACTGGGTCATTTCGGGTGTGTTACCAGGCGTGGCCCCCGCGGACTTGGGCAAAGACAGTGGTACGCAAGGGCATAACCTGGCAGTGGCTCCAACGGCCTCGTTTACGTCAACCACTCAAAATCAATCATGTTTCTTGAGAGGTGGAGTTACTAGTCTAGGAAATGATCACCAAGCATATCATTGTCCCGGTCAATCCAATTTTCCCAGTCTACACATCCGAACCTTTTCTCGTACCAAAAAGGGACAGTGTTCAGATGAGACCGGTCGTAGACCTATCTCGTCTGAACGAACACATTCGCAACGCATCGTTCAGGATGCTCACTGTGAACCAAATCAGGCTAACACTTCCGACGCAAGGGTGGATGTGCTCATTAGACCTGACAGAAGCCTATTGGCATGGCCCGGTAAACGAAAGGTTCCAAAAATTCCTCGCCTTGAGGATAGAGCATCGGACTTATGTCTTTCAACGGATGCCTTTCGGGTTGAACCTAGCACCGAGAATATTTACCAAATTAGTCAGTCAAGCTTTATTACCACTTCTAAATCAAGGGATCAAAGTGTTGTGGTATCTAGACGACTGGCTAGTAGTGGCGGAATCAGAGAATCAATACAAGAATCATGTCACTCAAATTCTAGATCATGTAAAATCCCTGGGGTTCAAAGGTCAACTTGGCAAAGTCGAACCTTGTCCCAACAAGGGTAATTCAGTGGATAGGGCTGGTCTGGGACACATCACATCTTACTCTCAGTCAGGACAATCGAAACAGATTTCGAAAGAAATTGTTTTGTTTTCTCCACAGTCTGACTACCTTGAGAAAAATGTGGGAGTCTCTGATCGGCTCTCTCAACTGGATTCAACTTACTGTAAAGTTGGGCCGGTTGAAAGTAAAGAGATTAATCTTGGAAGGAAACAAACATTTCCCGCTGTTGCCGGCGGAAAAGTTATGGCGAATTCCTACATTTATTTTCAGGGACAATAGGCTGGGGTTATCAGTCGAGCCTAGGTCATCAGGGTCAAGGGATTTGGTCTCAGTCCGACAATTTTCATATCAATGCGAAAGAGTTAATAGTCCCCTTAATTTTCCTTCAGGATCACGGTTACACGTTGCAAGGGAAATCTTTAGCCTTTCGGATGGACAATTTGAATGAGGTAACATGCATCCAAAAACAAGGGTCAACGAGGTCTCGGACGTTACTAGAATTGTCAGAATTTTTTTTGTTCTGGCAGACAAGCTGAACATTCATCTTCACGCATCATTATAGGTTTGAGTCCTGGAGGGATGAATGAAAACCTAATATTTAGTAGTGGCCCCGAAATAATTGACGATATGCCTATTATATAATAGGCATATTATATATATATGCGTTAGCCATTTGAAATGACCGCCACAGAAAGGGAGAGGAGCCAACTTCATAAGCGTACGCTAATTCTCTTATGGAATCGTCTTTATGATTGGGTACTCACTACGAAAAAAATTCGTAAAAAATAAAAAAATAAAATTTAACTCAAAGAAATGCTATAATCAAGCTTCCCAACTTTGTGGATGTCTTCCCGTGGATTCTTATCCGAGACGCTGATCTGCTCTGCGTCATACTTCCTTCAATTATATATAAAGATTTAACTCAAAGACATCAATGAATGGGAAGGGGACGGAGGGAGGGCCCGCATCGTCAATGATTTTGGGGCCACTACCAAATATTAGGTTTTCATTCATCCCTCCAGGACTCAAACCTATAATTTATTAGTGGCCCCTCCATCATTGACGATATGCCTGATATCTCAAGACTGGAGGGGGACATTCGTGACAATATCTAAAACCACTAAAAAAAAAACTATAGGTTGAGAAAAGACACTCAAAAAAGCACTCTTCAGTTTATTGTTTATATACAATATATTTGGTATAAAAATAGAAAAACAAAGTAGACTGCGCACTTAAAGAAGGTCTACTTATACATAACCACACAGGTACATGTAAATAATGACTATCACATTTGAGATTCACTAAAATAATGTTTAAGAATAATTATTCTTTGAACATAATACAGATACTCCTCTGATCTTCGTAAGACGTCAGAGTTTCTAACAAGGACAAAATAATTGATTACAAGTATTTGTACCTTAAAATTAATTTGTACGTATAACTACTGTATATTCTTGTACAATTTATTGCTTATATCTAATAATTGCAACTAATAATGATATATTTAGTATTGGTTCCTTCGTCAATGACGAAGAGCCTATACTATATAATTATAGGCTGAGATTCCGGGACCCGTTCGGGATTCCCCGGAGTTCTTATCACAACCGTTGCGTATATAGCATAATAAACAATCCTTGGTTAATACCCATTAAATCATACCAAGGGCTCGTCATTGAAAATGAATACCACTAGAAATAAGAATTTAAAGAAGAATCTATCATTTCGAACCTCCCGGTGCCTCTGCCCTCCAGCTATGCTGTTGTCATGCTTCCCTTGCACGTGATGCCAGATTTTCTAGCATGTTTATCTGCCTCTTTACGGTTGTGATCCAGGCGAGTCGGACGTGTGCCCCCTTGCTCTGGGCGTCTCGGCGTTTGCCTAAGCTTCCTCACTCCTAGTGAGTCCTTGTTATATATTATTTGAGTTAGGTTCAAACATGAATTGAGTAATCGCCTGCATGTTTCAGAGGGCCACTGTCCATGCCTGTCCACACCGAAAGTATATGAGTACCTCTTCGCCATTTCTTAATATGTGTTATTCGTCGTAGTAAGTGATTATTGTTATAATAGGCTATATCCTATACAATGCTTGCATTTAATTATTTAATTATTGTAGGCTATTATTCACCTTATTCGTGTGCCCTCAGGCTACACGTTGAACTCTTAAGATATTATTAATTCAAAGTTTTCTTTATCGTAAAGTAGCCTACTGTACATTATTTCCTGAAATTCTACTTGTATAAAATGTTCAAGATCACTTCGCTTTTATAGTAGTCAGATACAAGAGTCTCTGACGCCCCAGGTTAAGCTGTCGTCTAGGCTGGTGCCCCCTACGCTGCCAACTATTCCCTTACAACCTGTCCCTGTACAATTTAAGACCACCACGCCGCCTCGCCCCTCGGAGTCAAATGACCATAGTGCTCCTAAACCAATGAATCCAATAATTTCCACCCTTGACAGGTCGGGGCTATTCCTAGCCCCGATCACTCCAGTTGCCCTGGAAGTGGACCCAGAGTTGCCCAAAAAGCCAATGCCTTTGCTGTACGGCCCTGCCCGAGTTTGGCAACCAGTAACTGGACCTCTGCCACCAGAAGGTGCGGAAACGGGGATCGCTGAGCTTTACCCAGTACCTCCATCATGGGTCGTTGAAATGAATGAGTTAAAACAACTGCGGGCAAAAGACTATGAGGGACGAGTGCTGGATGTGGTCGTGTCTCCTTTCCCTTCCATATCTGATATTCAATTTTTTGTGTACAAACCTTCTCCAGTATTTTCTGCCATGAAATCCTTGAAGCTTTGGTCTGATTTCTCGAAGCTTGACGCTCATAATGCCATAAAGTCACTTTCCTCAGTGTGTTCTACAAAGATAGAAACTGTTGCTATGGACCCTCAGTCTCCCATGTTTACCTTAGAAGGTGTGGACCAAGGTCCGTGGGTTGAATGGGCAGCAGAGGCTGCAAAATTTGCTTTATCCCTGACTGACAGATCCTCTGGTAAGCTTCCAAATGAGGACCATAAATTTGCTTCATGTCATTTAAGATCTGACAATTCCCTACCAACTAGCTTCTGGGAGTTTCTACGGGGTCCCAAAATAATTTGTCATCCGCTAACTGATCCTCTGCCGTCTACCCCCTCCCAGTTTCTTCTTGAGAAGGACCTGAAAGCACGTCAAAAGGCCCATAGGCATCTTTCTAATTTTCTACTAAATAGGCACCTGTCTGAATGTATGAGAGTAGTGGGGGATTCCATTACTAACAGTGATTCTAGAGCAGCTTTAACTCTCGTCCGAAAAGCTCAATTAGCAACCTCTCTTATGCTGGGGTGAGACATTAGATTATCCCCGTTTGAAACTGTCAGAGCGAGACAAGACCTTCGGCTACAATTCTCTCATAACCTACCTATCTATCTATCTATCTATTGCCTGACGCCGTGATCCCCGAAGGGGTGGCCACGAACGAACCGCCCCTGTGCACCTCTGTCCCCAGTCAGTCGACGCCCCTCCCCCCAACCAGCACCGCCTTCGTTCATGTAGTTCCTCACTCCATCCTTCCACCTCATATTCGGTCTACCTCTCCCCCTCTGTCCCTCCACCTCGCTCTCGTACACCCTCTTAGTCATTCTCTCGCTTTCCATACGTTCCATATGGCCGAACCATCTCAAGTTGTTCCTTTTCACACTTTCCAGCACATCTACCTACCTAAAGATATTAAAGCACACATTCTTTCTTCCCCCATCTTCTCTGACAGACTCATGTCAATTGACACATGGCAGGCAGTTAGTACACTCCTCATGTCCCCCTCTTCTGCTGCTTTCAGAGATAACTTCAGTAAATATCAACCTCGGAAACCTAAGCGGGACTGGCCCCCACACAGTAGTGGATGGAACCCCTTGGCTTCCGTTGAGACTCCCCGAGGGGTGAGCCAGATGCCCTTTCGAAGTAGAGGGCGAGCCACAGGCAGGGGTAACTATGGGCAACAAAGTCGGGTTAGAGGCTTCACGCCTTCAGGCTCCACGTATGTTGACCAACCCCAGGCAGGCCGAAGCCAGCCTAGCCAGGATCCGCCCTACCAAAAACAACAAACACGACAGCCCTACCAAAAACAACAAACACGACAGCCCTACCAACAACAACAAACACGACAGCCCTACCAAAAACAACAAACACGACAGCCCTACCAACAACAACAAACACGACAGCCATACTACCAACACCAACACCGGGGTCAGTCTAATAAGCCTCCCCAGCAGAAACAACAACAACAACGCTCCGAGTATGTCAACATGTAATAATTCTAGGAGTTAAAATAAATGTGGTGCCCATCTCCAGTGGAAATTCCAATCTCTCAATTCCATTTGGGCCAAATTGGAAGCCTAAGACTTGTCTAAATTTTGCATTATGGACGTTTTCCGGGCCAAATGGCCGAGATAAAAGTACGATCCTATGTTACATCCTAAACTCAAAGCCCAATATACGGAAGCATCCCCCAATTGTCTGCAATTCCAGGCCCAAAACCAAAGTGTACCTATAGCCCCAGCTCCGGATTTCATAGCAAACAACGAACACGAGAGACACATTTTTACTCCTTTTACTGTTCCTGCCTCGAAACAGGGCAATTTAGTAGTAGCCTCTACGTTCCAACGTAGAGCTATATACTTATCGTATAATTCTGCTCCGCTCTAGAGCGGGCAATTATCGAAATCACTAGCGCGATAAAACGATAACATCTAGAGTAGCACCTTACTCTCTCTACTAGGTACGTTGTACATACTTTGGAGGCCACTATTTGAAAAGGAAAATAAGAAAATATTAATGAGAAAGAAGAGAAAATTACAGGATTTTAGGCCATCCTATCTGGCTCCTTCAGCCGTCTTGACGGATCCACCCCACTACCCGACAGGGTTCATTGGGCATTCCTTTTCGCGCTCCTCAAGCCTACACACACGCTGTTTTCTATGCGCCCGATTTTTGTGCTTCTACTCCTGTCGCCTACCCTTTGGGTGAGTTGTGGGCCTTATTTATGGTACCTAAGGTTTTTAGACAGATGATCTGTGATGTAGGCACGTTTCAAATGGGCTCTTAGGTGTGTTACTTTGAGTATGGCGTCGAAACTGGTTGGTCACGCTTCTGCGCATGCGTCGCCCTTTGGCGAGTGTTATTATTTAGGCCTTTGCCTGTTTTTATCATCATTTTCACTTGTGGTGGCTTAGTTTTGTATACTTGGTAGGTTCTATTACGCTTTGTGCTTATTTTCTGCTTTCATTGCGTGGTTTTTGCGAAAAGTTGGGCTAACTTGTGCACTTTCGTTTGTGATGAAGGGGGCATAGCCCCCCTTGCCTTGACAGGTTATTTTGGCCTTATGTTTTGCTTACCTTCACATGAATGTTTCGCATTGGAGTGTGCCCTGTGTTTTTTGTTTTTCTCTGCCACTCAACCAGGGCTAGGCCCCCTGTTAATAGCCTAACTTTTAGTTGGAGGGGGGTGCCAGGGCTAGGCCTCATGTTCCTAGCCTAATTTTTTAGAAGGGGGAGAAGGGACTTTTGGTAGACCGTCACTGTTGCCTCGTCGCTCTTGCTTGCCGATCTTTGGTTTACTAAACCACCTTAGGCTCGCAGGGGTATGACGCTTTGGTTTTACTAAACCTTCTGTGGGGCCCTTTTTTCGTCTGACGCTCGCTCCCGCGCTGTCTCTCCCTTATTTTGTTGGCGCTCCCCTAGGCCTTGAGTTCATGAGACACAGTCTTCCCCTTACTTGACCTCCCTCATACATTGAGATCACCGCGGCACGGTCTTCACCTCCTTTGAGCTCTACGATGCCTTGAACTGTCGTCCCTTCCACCCTTTTTGGTGACGCGGGTCTCTGGGAAGGGCTCCGCGCCCGCTCCGCCCTGCAGCGTGGACAAATCCCGCTCCAGGTCGGTCCTATGCTTCCGACATGTTCTCTTTTTTGGCTGCTGTGGTCGGGTCACACTGGACCCGCTCCGCCCTAGGATGGTACTCTCCGTCTCTAGGTCGGTCCTCTGCATCGCACTGTTTTATTTTTGCTCATGCAAGCTCCCCTGCCAGCTGTCCTGCTGTGCACTTGGGTTGAGCCTTTTGGTTGGTATTTACCTCCATCTCCCTTTCCGCTCGAGGGCGGACAAATCCGCTCTGGGCCGGACATCTCCGCTCTGGTGCAAGCATCTCCGCTCTGCAGCGATGTCTATTCCGCTCTGTACAGGGCCTCCTTGGGCTCCTTCTTCACTTTGGCTTCTACACCGGGTCTCTCCTCCACCTGTTCCGCTCTGGAGCGGACGCCAGTCCCGCTCCTGGTCGGTCCTAGGCCTTCCCTCCTGCTGCCCTAGCCCTCCTGTTTTCACCTGGTTCTACTCTACGATTGTTCCGCTCTGGAGCGGGCGCCAGTCCTGCTCCGGGTCGGTCCTAGGCCTTGCCTTCTGATGCCCTGGCTCCCTTGTTCGCTGTGCGCATGCCTTTCTCCTTTGCCTAGACTGCCATTGTCATGCATGCATGCCCCGCTCTGGAGCGGGAGGGTGTAGTCCGCTCTGGAGCGGGTCTGTCTGCTCCGCTCTGGAGCGGACTTTCCCGCTCTAGAGCGGACTTGCCCTCTCGGCCCTGGCACTATTTTTTGGCCAATATTGCCTTGTTTGTACTTGGGGTTTGTCGGTTACTGTGTCTAATAACCTTCTCCTTTACATCAGGCTGTGTTCCCGCTCTGCACTGCTGGGTCCCTTGGCCTGCCATCTCCTCTTCGGTCCCTTCACCCTCAGGTACCCTTTTCGGTTCTTATTTGGCTGTCATGCTTTATTTCAGGGTGTTTGAACCTGCACCTTCGTCTTTTCTGACCTGGGTTTTTGGGGTTCTTCGGGCTGTTGCTGCTTATGATGTATGCTTGGCCCTCCCACTTGGGGGGGTCCGTCTCCGTCCTTCTCCATATGGGGGGGGGGGGTTATTACTTTTATGTACCTATCATAATGCATGGAATCTTTTGTGTGTTTTTTGCGCATACTGTCATACCTTCCTTCAATTTATGCATATTCTTTCTCTGTGCTTCGTCTGGGACATCTTTCATTCTCCCTTCGCTTACAGTGCGGATGTCGCTCCCTGACTGCGTGCGCCATGAGTGTGCCTGTCCGACTATGGGAGCTGGGCATACTGAGTGCCCCACCCATGCTGCGTGCTACTGCCGTGATGGCTTCACCCCCAGACGGTGTGGCCCGTGTCTCGTCAACATTATGACGATTGAGTCTCGCCCTACTTCACCGGATGCTGAGACGGCACGGGTCAACCTCACCACTGCATGGTCGGGCGTGGCTCGGTATGTTAGGGACCATTTACACCGGGTCCCCCGCTTCATGGACGAAGGGGTTCGCGCCTTGCTGAACCTTCCTCTGGAGTCTCCGCGCCCAGTGGTCACCGCTTCGCAGGTCCCTCAGTCTGGTGTGTCTCCGTTATCGGCGGACACAGCGGGGTCGAAGCGGCACCACTCGGCTTCTCCACGTCGCCAGAAGTCTTCGACGTCCCGCCGCCCTGCAGCTTCCGACCACACGTCTCTGGGCTCAACGACTTTTCGCCCTAAGATGACGATGCTTCCCCCGGTCCGTGTTCCTGCTGGTGTTTCGGCCTTCTCCCCTGGTCGTCGTACCACCCATGAGCTGCTCAAGGAGATTGAGGCATCGCAGGCCGCCGGACATCTACCGTCGGCTCCTCCGCCATCGTTGCCGTTGGCTCTGCTACCACCGTTACCGCCTACTCCACCACCTAAGAAGGCGGGGGCTCTGTTTGCTTCGGCCTCCCCTCTTCTTGTCCGCGATGGTCTACCGGATTCTCCTGGCTTTGTCGGGTCTGACATTCCGTGTGGCCAGCCTTCTCCTGCTCGGAAAAGTGGACCCGTACCTCTGGCAGTGCAAGGCGCCAGTGTGGCGGTTTTAGGGTCTGGTCAGGAGGGGGCTGCCTGTGACCTCGTGGAACTGAGTGGCGGGAGCGATGCAGAGTACGATGACGAAGTGGTTGAGGACTCGCCACGGGAGTCATTCTACTATACTCCGTCGCCTCGTTGGTCGCCCAGCCATAGGAAACGTCGCCGGACCATCTCTTCATCTTCCTCATCACCGACCGAAGACCCTGGATGGGTCCTTCCTATTCGGGCCATCCAGGAGGCCCAGGCTAAGGCTGAGGAGGCTAACGCTGCATGGTTTGCCTCCCTACACGAGATGCTTGCACTGATGGCGGGAGGCTTGGAGCGTCCTACTCCCATTCCTCCTGTGATTCCTCTTGTGAATCCTCTTCCGCCATTTGTGGACCACCTGCCAACTCGTCCTGCTCTCTCTGTGCCTGTTGCTCCTGTTGTCGCCCCTCCCGTTCCCTCCCCGGCTGCATCTCCTTCTTTTGTCATGCTACCAGGGAGTGGGTTCGGGATGGTTGGGCAGCCTGTCACCGTTCCGTCCTTGGGAAAATACAAGATTCCGAAACGTCGCTTTCCTTCTCTTTATGGAGAGCCGTCGTCGTGGCGGAACGTGACATCTTCACACCCGGAAAGGGTTTCTAGCGCCCTGTTTTGGAGAGCTGGCAGGTGCAGGTTAACGTCAAGGGTCATTTTCGGGCTTTGACTCCGGACGGTCTAGTCCCTGAGGTCGACATCAGGGCTCACCCTGGGAGGACGGATCTACATTTTTTTACGTACCGTCCTCAAGTGTCGCCCTCTGGGTCTCATAAGTTATGGTCGGACTTTGCTCGACACGACATCAATGTCGATGCGCCCGCTCTGTCAGCCATCGTGGGCCTTCCCTTGGTGGGGAATGCTCGGGACGTAGAGGGTACCCTCATGGTTCAGCTTCCTCATCTCGAGGGAGGTCCCTGGGATTTGTGGCTGGCTGAAGGCTTGGACTTCGGGCTTCGGTCGTCGGAGGGTTCTTCCCCGCTTCCACAGCACGACTCATCGTTCGTGTCGAGCCTAGTCACGTCTTCGTCTGGGGTAGACCCTAAGTACTGGGCATGGCTCAATGCGCCTAAGTTGGCGTTTGTTGAAATGCCTCAGCCCTGTTTCACGCCGCCTGATAAGAGTGCCCTGGAGCGTGATCACAAACTCCGACAGCGCACTGCTCGCCTGCTCTCCACCTTCCTGCTGCAGCTACAGCTGGCTCGGCTTCACCTGCGTCTGATAGAGGCGCAACCAGTTGGTGAGATCAGGAAGGGGGAAGAGCACTTGCGGCGAGTACACCTGCAGCTCGCCCTTAACTCGGTCAGGGACCTTCGTTGTGCCATCCATGAGGCTGCGCGTTGTCGGCAGTCTCTGAGGGTGGCCTTCTGTAAGAAGGCGCCGCCTGAGGTACGAACGAAGCTGCTGCTGTCGGAGCTCGCTACAGATGGGCTCTTCTCTGACGCGGCGTGGCAGGAAGCATACCTCTTTGCTGCTGCGGGGCGCTTCGCATCCCGTTCACCTGGGGTGTCGCGGCGCTCCTCAGCCGCTTCCTCCCTTAGTAGGGGTGGGAAGGCCGGCTCGTCAAGAGGACGCCAGGCTTGGCGAGGATCCTCTGCTGGGAAGCGTCAGGTGGTGAAGTCTTCAACGCGCCGTCTGTGTGACCATCGCTCACCACCTCGCCCTTCTCAGCACCTCGCTATTGAGGCCTCCTCTCGGCGAGTCGACCAGAGGCAGGAGGATAGGCGCCCGACGCAGGGTGGTCGGCGCCAGTTTCCGAGGGGCAGTCGCTATAGGGGAGGGACTAACCGAGGCGGATAGTCAAGGCGCGGCAAGCCCGGGGACAACTCCGCGGCAAAAAATGCCTAGTGCCTCCAGGACTATCCTCTCTCCCGACTGCCTCGCCGAAACGGTGGTCGCCATCACTCAAGGCGCCCCTACCGTATTTTTTCGCCCCCACTATCGGCAATGGCCTCGCCGATCGTGGGCGCGTCGGGTAGTAAAGCGGGGTCTGTCCTAGAGGTGGCAGTCAAGGCCTCCACTCAGAATGCCTCCCAAACATCGGTCTGTGTCTCCGGACGTGGCCAAGGTTATTCTGGCCATGCACAAGGATGGGATAATTCGGGAAGTCTCGCCTCACCAGCGAGTCTTCCTCTCTCATGTTTTTCTAGTCCCCAAGAAGGACTGCGATGCGATGAGACCGGTGGTCGACCTGTCGTGCCTCAATCTGCACATCGTGAACGACCACTTTCGGATGCTTACCATCAGTCAGGTGCGGTTGGCGCTCCATCCCGGTTGCTGGGTGGTTTCCCTGGATCTCAAGGACGCTTACTGGCATGTTCCGATAGCTCCTCGGTTCCAGGGTTATCTGGCGCTCCAGCTGCACGGAAGGGTGTTCACGTTCGACAGGCTGCCCTTCGGTCTCAACATCGCACCGAGAGTCTTTACGAAACTCGTCAAACAGGCTCTGACTCCCCTGCTCAGTCAAGGGATTCAGATCCTGTTTTACTTGGACGATTGGCTCATCACCGCAGACTCTCCCACCCGTTGTGTACACGACACTCTCCTTGTCATCCAACACATCACACGGTTAGGCTTCAAGGTAAACGTTCCCAAGTCATGCCTCACGCCGTCGCAAGAAGTGACGTGGGTGGGCCTCGACTGGGACATGGCGAGCGCGACTGTCAGACAGAGCCGGGTGAATGCGTCAAATATTTGAAGGAAACTTTTGCCGCATTGCACTCGGTCTTGAATACCAGGAAATTCTGGGACTCGCTGATCGGCTCACTCAATTGGGCGTCTCTGACCGTTCCCTTAGGGAGGCTCAGACTCAAATGCCTGATTCAACTAGGCAACAGGGCTTTTCCGCTACTGCCTCCACATCGGCTGCGACCGATTCCGCGCTCGATCCATACAATTGACACACTGGGTGGTTCGGGGCACGCTCGCGAGGGCTGTGTCCTGGACTTCGCCACCGCCGACCATCTGGATCGACACAGATGCGTCGAGCGAGGTAGGTTGGGGTTACCAGTCAAACACGGGACACCAAGGTCAAGGCAGGTGGTCAGGCCTCACTCATCTTCACATAAACGTCTTAGAACTGTTAGTTCCGTTGTTCTTCCTGAGGGATCATGGGCAGGCCCTCGCCGGCAGGTCGATGGCCTTCAGGATGGACAACATGACTGCAGTTCATTGCATACAGAAACAGGGATCCTCCAGGTCCGCCGTTCTTCAGGACCTGGCGGAGAAACTGTTTTTCCAGGCAGACCTTTACCACATCACACTGCATGCGACCTACCTGCCCGGGATGGCCAACCTATGGGCGGATGCTCTGTCGAGGGGACAGAGCACCCAGGTAGAATGGTCTTTCAAACAAACCGTATTCGACGACCTCGCGGCCTCCTGGGGTGTTCCGCAGGTAGACTTGTTCGCCTCGTCCGAGACGAACAAGTTGCCTGTGTTCCTGATCCGCTGGATTCGAACTCCAGCGGGGGGACCGGACACTTTCAGCGAGGACTGGAGCAGGTGGCAGTCTCTATATGTGTTTCCTCCACCCGACGCACTTTTGATGTGCAAGGTCCTCCACAGGCTGAGAGAGTACCAGGGCAACGTTTGGTTGATCGCGCCCATCTGGCCGGCCCAAGCCTGGTACGCTCAGCTGAAGCAATGGTGCCCGAGTCCCGTTCCCCTGTCGGTCTCAGACTTCCACTTGGGGTCGATTGGAGACCTAGGGACCTCGTTGGCTTTCGCATCGTGGATGTTTGTGAGATCATTAACTGACAAATTTACTCTACACTGGACACAATCCACATGGAAGACGTACGAATCTCACTGGCACAGTTTTACTTCTTGGATACACAACACGTCACAGACACTGCCATCGGTGGCGTTGGTTTTTCACTACCTCAATTATTTATTTGAGACACGTCACAACATGTTCAACACCCTTAGGAACCACCTGTCTGCCATCCGGGAGCCGTTTGAGAAGTTAACGGGGTTGGTCGTTCCTAAAAAAAGAATTGGATTTCTTCATGCGTGCCTGCTTTAGGCTTAGACCACCCCCACGCCAGATTCCTCCTCAATGGTCTCTGGCGGAGGCTCTCAAACTGCTCTCGTCTGCCCCTTACACTACGAACCCATCACCTGAACACCTACTTGACAAAACCCTGTTCCTTCTAGCTTTAGCAACGGGTGAGAGTCTCGGTGATGGCCGCCATGTCTCGGGCCCAGAATTGCATGAGGTTTTCTCCCCTCCTTGGGTCGGTCACCTTGGCCCCGTCGGTTCATTTTATTGCTAAGAATGAGCGAGAGACTCACATTTTTAAACCATTTACTGTCCCGGCTTTGAAACGGGGTAGGGCTCATCATCTTTTATGCCCCGTTCACGCTCTCCATTCTTATGTGGAGACAGTCCGGCCGATGTCGGGGTTGGCATTGTGGGTGGCGCCTCGTACTGGTAGGAGGCTTGGTAAACGTGCGGTAGGAATTCGCCTGTGTCGGATTATTCGGGCCAGCAACCCTCAAGTTCAGGGCACTGCCCATGACATTCGATCGTACGCTGCGACGATACGATTTCTTCATAATCATTCACTTACGGATATTGCCGACACAGGGCTGTGGTCTTCCTACAACACGTTTGTCTCCTCCTATCTGTCCATGTCCACGGACAGGCCGGGGCGTCCTTGTGTTGCGTTGGGCCAGCGGGTTAGTTAGGGTCTCCCTGCACTATTCCCTCTGTCTTTTGTCCCTTTTCCTTTCTGATCATTCCTTTATTGGGGAG
>JAGKTK010026033.1:0-17073 GCA_018397895.1 Paralithodes camtschaticus | reverse complement strand
TTTACAATCTTTTTATTCACATCTAAATAATCTTGCATTCCGATAATTTGACGATTGTAGTTCATCAATCGTTTCCTTACCGGCCATCTGATGAAGACTAGCTCCTTCAACTTTACCCACCGGAGCCGGACCGCAAATTATATTGTCATTGGATGATATACTAGCCGTAGTATAATCTGTCACGTTATTGGGGGGAACCCTGAGAAATAGTGTAAACGCTTGACCCCAATAAAGCACCTCATCCAACCTATAATTGTCCGTGTTTATATTAACACCACTATTTTCCACACGAGGATGAATAATTTTCCCCATGAAGTGTTGTATTTTTGTACGCACATTTTCTTGACTTTTTACTAGAATATAATCTCCATTATGGTTTAGGGCCAAACTTCTGATAAGGTTGGCAGAAACACCATCACCTATCTATCTATCTATCTATTGCCGGACGCCTTACTCCCCTTACGAGGGTGGCCATACACAGAATGCCCCCAAGGGGACCTATTCCCTGTGAGAGGGACAACCCGAGCCAGTTTAGTGAAGGACTTACAGGATTGACCACTCAATTTAGGATCCGTCCAACTCCGAGGCCCTCTTGTGTATCTTGTTAGCACTATTTTTCTACAGTGGTGTTCAGCTAATCCATCCACTAACCTGCCTTACCCTTAGTTAAGCAGTACGGATTTGTATCAGGTTTACTCCCCTAGACAGGTTGCCAACCAAGGCTGACGAGTCCCATCCACCCGGATTTGTATAAGGCTGTCTCCCTTTTTACTATATTGACCATAAATATATAATTATATATATATATAGACGAGCCCCTCGATTCGGCCATGAAAAGAGATGGTACCAGCACTGTCACTGTCAACAAACAATTTACAAGTGTGGAGCAAGATTCTCTTGGACCCCGCTGGCTCCGAAAAACGATATCTGGCCGTAACTCAAATGTGCAATTCCGTGATATGGGATCTACTGGGAAAAAAAAAAAAAAAGAGACAAAAAGGACGAGGGAGTAGGGTCGTATATAAGCGGCAACGGTGAGTTGTTTTACCCGCTAAAGTGATAGAAAGTCAATTCAAACAGGTTAAATATTGGATATACTATGAATCGACCGTTATTGGGCTCTTGTCTATAAAATCTATTGGTATAGTCCAAGCCAGACGACCTAAAATATAGTCCGGAGAATGCCCCCTTAGCGCAAGTGTCTGGTGAGATTTCCTTACCCAAAAGAAGATGTGTACCGCGTCTATGGATGGCAATAAATGGTTGATCAAGAAACCAAGCTATACTAGGTGGTGTTTTATTATCAAAATCTGTAGGGGTGGCACTTGTATGGGTGGACACGCCCACAATATTAACCCTATTAAAAACAATTACACTAAAATTACTTAAGGAGGGTGTACTCTCCAATAAGTGATTGTATACTAACATGCAGCCATCCTCCCCCTTAGGATCAATGTGATAGGTCTTGTTAAAAAAATTACCCACCACATTGCTATAATAGGTTAGGGTGAATTCGGTTATATCCTGAACGTCATCGTCTCTCCATCGCTTGGTTTTGAGAATGGCATAAATCTCCGAGGATTGTTTATGTTTATGACCTGGGTAAAACTTAATGCGTGCTTGTCGTTTCGAGATAGTAGATGACCATCGCGAATTCGAATATCTGGATCGAGAAGAGGATACTTAGCGTGGGGTATTATTGTGGGGAATTTATCATTGTATTCGTAATCTACAAATATCGCTCGAGGAAAAACCACGTAATGTAAAGGAAAGCGGATAATTTTTATTAGGATGGCGTCTTTGAAACATATGAGGGGCGACAACATACTGTAGATACTTCTCTGATAAACAATAGTAGCATTATATATAATGAAAATATCATTAAGAATAATTTGAATAGTATATGGGCGTCCGGGAAATAATTGTGTTTCAAATAGGTCTGATTCCACAATGGTATAATTTACACGAGAGGAAAGTGTGTGATTAACGGATAGAATGATTTTATCCTCCGCAGATAATATGAACGTAAGAGATTGGGGAATCTCACAGGAAGATTTGTTCTCTTCCAGTTCAAGATAGAGACTGCCATTCTCTAGAAAGGTAATGTCCGATATTATTCTGGTGAAACGTATCACCCCCGCCGTCGTCGCTGTGGACAATGGTATAGCGAGGCTGGCTATTGTCACCATTGTTGCCATTATCACCACCCCTATGGCAGCCACGGTGGCAATAAACACAACCCCACCCACCAATAAGAAACGATGAACATTCATGACAAATCTTCAAATTTATCTGAGATGGACTGTAATATGGAAACTGAGTTGTTGGGAAACTTACTAGCCTCTCTATATATTTCTATAAGTTCATCCCTCGTCGTGTGTCGATGTGTGGGATTAAAGTAGTGTACATACTCTAGGAATCCCATAAGAATATATTTTATTTATACAGTATCTATTGGTAGACTGCGTTGTATGAAGTATAATTCGTTTAATTTTGGAATGGTTATTCTGTCATCGGGTTGTCGGTTGAATTGGATAATGTCGACATATTTCTGTATACCGGTGGTCCTCTCCACCCCCACCAAATAGTAATGACCCAATTCTGTGTTTGGGTTATTCAGACTGGTTTGTAAGGAGTCGTAGTAAACCCGCTCGACGTTCTTCTCTCTCAATATTAGTGAGCGCATTGGATAGGCCTTTAATGTCTGATTCTCTAGCGGACCATTGGTTATCTCGATAAAGTATTGCGAGGTCATGTCTATAAACACATCCGCGACAAATGCTATCCAACGCTTGCCCATACACACTTGATGGGTTTTTAGCTGATATCACGCCCCCGTGGGATACTGTAAGACAGTCATACTATTGACAAAATTAGGGAACCATCTGTGATCCAAATCTCTATCATCGAACCACGCCAGCAGGATAGTGCCGACGTCGCTACCCTGTAAAAAGAAATCGTTCGATATAAGATCGTCTCGGGATTTAGATGGGGTGAAGGTTGCCTGTTTGAGGCACCATATATGACCACATTAGAAAAGGTTGTAGTCTCGGTGGGCAATTGTGTGTACCGTTTGGTGAGGGTGTAATCGCATAGAGTATCTGATGAAAAGTGGGGGATTGTTTGACCCTGAAGCTCCTCCTGGGTGATATTATCCGGGAAGCGATAAATTATAAGAGTCTCCCTTTTCTTATTCTTAAAGGACACATTTGCTCCTTGGACCAATATCGATGCGTCATTTACGCGAGTGACATTGTAGCTTATTAATTGTTTACCGTTCCATTTGACCATACAAAAATTGACATCATTGATATCGTCACACCAGAAAACAAAGACTTTGAACAAGTATGGGGTGGGTCAATTCTGTGGCCAATGACCGACAAACCACACGTTAATGACAAACCTATATATGGGTTTTCTAAAAACCACTCTAGACTAGTAGTGAGGTGGCTTAGGGCTATATTTGATGATTACGGTTACATGGCGGATAAAAAGCACCAAATTTGGCATGAGGAACCCTTAGGGCATATCGATAAATGTTTGCCTAGGAGCCCTCCGGAGATTCAATTTGTAGTGTGTGTAAAATGAAAAAGATGGCCGACAAATATGAAAAAGAGCGATTTTCCTCAATTGTTGTTGTTGGTATCATATCCCCATGTTTACAAAGTCTATAATATTATAGGCATTAAATTGATATGAAATCGTATTCTATAGTTGTTGGGGATTCCCCAATGCTGGGGAACCCCAACAACAACAGGACTAAATTACATTATAATTAATGTGTAGTAATTGTATTGTGTATGATGACTAGTGGTAATTTGTGTTCAGTAATTGTGTTGTGTTTGTATGACTAGTTGGCTATATGTTAGGAGTAATTATATTGTGTTAGCAGATAATGGGCAGATGACTGGCAGCCTATATAAAGGAGCCAGCTCTGAAGCCCAGGGAGATCAGCATGCAGTTAAAACAGCATTAATATTTTATTACTCTATCTGGCTAACTATAGCTATATTGGGAGAACCACTGGGACAGATCCCTAACAATAATCTCACCATGTGTCACCTTTGTGCTATTTAGGTATATGAATTGTATATTATGGAAAAATCATTTTGTAGATGTTTGTGCCTTGGCTACTTAATTTCAAATAGGTTTTCTTCTTCTTTCAGAGTGACACCATGGAACTGAACTGGGATTGCTTTGTGATTTGCCAGCAGGAGACTGGTGAACCCTTGAAGTGCCTCTTGCTGAGCCCTGGATCAAGTCGTGACAGTACATCATTCCTTACCAACGTAGAACAGTTCCGGGCCATTGGTGCTCTTCCAGCTGAACTATATTTTGGGAGTGATGAAACTGTTGCCAACTTTCCTTCTCATTCTGCTTCCTGGCACAAATCTTGTCACTTGAAATTCAACAATTCTAAGTTAGCAAAGGCAAAGAAGAAGAGACAGCACAACCCTGATGCTGAAGAGAAAAGGCCTAGTAAGCGCAAAGCACTTGACGTTCAAAAATGTTTATTCTGTGAGAAAGGGGAAGAGGAACATGTTCTTCATGAAGTTTCAATGTTTGATGCAGACAAAAATATCCGGGAAATAATCACAGAGCTAAACGACACCCAGCTCTTGAGTAGAATAGTTGGAGGAGATCTAATTGCAATGGAGGCCAAATACCATCTGACATGTTTGGTCAAGTTGAGAAATCGCTACTGTAGTCTCACTCGCAAGCTAGACCAAATACCTGAAGACACAATTGCGAAAATGAATGAGTTTCGGGCATTTGAAGAACTCACCAGATACATTGCGGAATCTGTGAACTCTGGAACTCTCCTCTTCAAACTATCCGAGATCCATTCTCTGTATGTGGAACGTCTAGAAAAACTGAGCATCAAGAAACTAGTCAACAAGACCAGGCTGAAGGATCATCTGCTAGAACGATTCCCAGAGGCACAAGAACAGTATGATGAAAGAAACACTGTTCTCGTTTTCAAGGAAGGCATGAGAAATATGTTGAAGGATGCTCTGAAGACTCGAGACTTCTCAGAAGATGCTCTTATCCTGGCCAAAGCTGCTACGTTAGTCAGAGAAGACATCTTAAGCCATAAAGGCTTCAAATTCACTGGTTGCTTCCCGGCTCAATGCCAAGAAGACTCAATACCCGCAAGCCTCAAGTCTCTGGTTTCCATGATCTTGAATGGCTCCAACTTGAAAGATCAAGACAAGCGTGACTCCCAGGCTTGCCTAACCATCGGCCAGAGCATCATTTAAAACACAAAAGGAAATACATCTCGTACTGCTGTGAAGACCAGGCACACTTTGGTGCGTGAGCCACCCCTTCCCATCTACATTGGCATCAATGTGCATGCACTGAGCAGATGCAAGACACTCATGAAGCAGTTATACAAGATGGGCATCAGCGTTTCCTATGACAGGATTATGGAGATTGAGGACTGGATCGCCACTTCTACCTGTGAACGCTTTATAGAAGATGGAGTAGTTACTCCTGCATGTCTCCGGAAAGGGTTGTTCACTGTTGGCGCCCTGGACAACCTAGACCACAACCCCAGTTCAACCACTTCCCAAACATCATTCCATGGGACTGGAATCAGCCTTTTTCAGTTGCCTACCAAGACCAAAGCTGGTGTGAGCAGACCACCTATTACGATACCACCCTCTGGAAATGAAATTCATTCTCTTCCAGACAATTACGCCTCTGTCTCAGCCGTTGCAATGAAGACCACTGCTGTCGCGGTGCCAGAGTGTGATGTATTTACAGACAAGGGCGGCTGCTTAGATGAGGCCAGAGAACAGGAGCAAAGCTGGGTAGAACATGCACTACCACTTTTAGAGAAAGAAGAACTCACCAGTGGAGATGCCATTGCATGGGCTGCCTACTATGCCTCTATGCAACCTCCAGTAGAAGACACTCCAGCACTATGTGCACTCCTTCCTCTGTTCTAGGAGAAGTCCGCCACTCCTGCTATGATCAAGCACGGCACGGATGTCGTGAGACAAGCTGTCGAATTTCTGAATCCTGGACAACTCCCAGTCACGACATTTGACCAGCCGCTGTTTGCCCTGGCAAAATTTGTACAGTGGAGATGGCCAGACACTCATGGTGAGAGAATTCATGTGGTTATGCTAGGTGGTCTGCACACAGAAATGGCCCTCTGGAGTACACTGGGTGATGTCTTGGATGGTTCTGGCTGGACAGAGGTAGCATCCTCTGGCACAGCTGATTCGTATCTGAAGGCAGCACACCTAACTCGAACCAGGCATGCCCACCAAGTCACTCTCTTGACCCTGCATATTCTCCAGAAGGAGGCTTTCATGCTCAGCGAGGGCCCCAAAGACAATGCATCTGCCATGGCCTGGAGAAACGACATGCAGAAGAAGAGTCCTACTTTCATGTACTGGGACCTGATCATGAGATATGAAACCCTAATTCTCATTTTCGTCAGGGCTCACAGAGAGAAAAAATGTCCCTCTGTATGTGGAGGTCTTGGAGGAACTCACGCCGCTCTTCTTTGCCTTGGATCATGTTAACTACTCACGGTGGATGCCTATCCACATCAGGGACATGAAGTCCTTGCCTGACACTATCAATGATGAGTTTGAAAGGTGTTCCCACTGGGTCCTTTCCAAGACCACCAACAAGTTCTCTGCCATCCCATTTGATCAGGCTCACGAGCAGGAGAACAAGATTGTGAAAGGATCGGGAGGTGCTGTTGGGCTCACACAAAACCCGGTTGCTTTTCGACGATGGATGCTCTCTGGCCCAGAGACTGCCAGACTGCTGAAGCAGTTTGAGGAAGAATACCTTCCTGATGATGATCCACAGATACCCAAGAACTTCCAGCACCACGAGCAGGCTCTCTCGACACAGAAGTCCTTACAGAGACAGGTTACCAGCCTCTCCGAAACCATCAGAGGAATGGGCAATCCCTTCTTGGATGATTTCCCAGATTTAGTAACTCTCGACAATCGAACCTGCACAGACGAAACCGTGGTAGTCGCAGTGCACACCTTGGAGGATACAGGCAAGAAACAGTACCAGGAATTCGTCAAGAATGTGCTTGATGTGCACAGCCACTCCATCCATGACCGAATCCACAGGAATTATCTTGTGATCTTCAGGAAGCATCACCGCAAGGTAACATCTAAGCAGGGGAAGAAAATCAAAGTGCTTCAGAACAATGTGTCACTCTTTGGTCAGCTATACATATCTATGCAGAACCGGGAAGGTCACTTGGCTGAGTTCTTTGCACATGAAATACAGTCCTTCCCTCCTTCCCTCTCAGACTTTGGCAAGCTTCATTTACCAAACACGAAGTCTGGCCTGCTGCAATGTCTTGAGCAGCCCGGGCAATCAGAGCCACCCTCAACTTACGACTGCAAAGTCATGGATGGTGCCGTCATCGTCCACTTCCTACCAACTACCAGCGTCAGCACCTTCCATGAGTATGCAGACATTGTATTCATACCGTACCTGGAGAAGCAGCTGCAGACTGCCACGAGGTTGGATGTTGTGTGGGACACATACATATCAGACAGTTTGAAGGAGTCTACCTGGGAAAATAGAGGCAAGGGCATGCGCAGGAAAGTCTCAGGCAAGACGAAACTGCCAGGCAATTGGATGGACTTCCTCCGTGACCCATTGAACAAGGAGCTGTTCGCCTTTTTGACTTCCAAGGTTGAAGAGTTAAAATTGCCACCAGCCAAAGCTGCATATGTCACATCAGGGCAAGCTGTGGTGTCTATTGGTGCCAGCACCCCCATGAAAAACTGCAATCATGAAGAGACGGACACCTGAGTTGTGGTTCACATAGTGCATGCACTGGAGCAGGGGGCAAAGACTATTCAAGTGCGTACCGTAGATACAGATGTTGTAGTCATCCTTGCAGGCACATTCCATGATCTGATTGCGACTCATCCTTTGGCAGACATTTGGGTTGCCTTTGGCATGGGCAAAAATTACAGGTTTTTCCACATAAACGCTATCTGTGCAAGCCTGGGGGAGCCAAAATCACGAGCATTACCTGTATTTCATGCATTGTCAGGTTGCGACACAACCTCTGCCTTCAACGGCAAGGGCAAGAAGTCAGTTTGGCAGGCCTGGCATGTTTATGAAGACATCACAGAGACATTTGTGTATCTCGCCAGTCATCCCTTCCAGCTGCTGGATGTCGACGATGACCATTTCAAGAAGATCGAGAGATGGACTGTTATCCTGTATGACAGAACCAGTCCTTTGAGATCCATCAACGATACAAGAAGGGAACTCTTCTGTCACAAGAATCAAGCAATGGACAAGCTGCCACCCACCAATGATGCGCTACTCCAGCATGTCCGACGTGCAGTGTATCAAGCAGGAATCTGGACGACTAGCACACAAACAGAACTAGTGATTCCTTCTCCACATGATTTTGCCTGGACCAAGATATCAGATTCGTGGGTACCAGTTTGGGTGACAATTCCAGAGGCTTCCAGAGCATGCCGGGAGCTGATCAAAATAATGTTCTTGCAAAGGAGACTGCTCCATCTGCCAGTGTGCCAAAGCAAATCTTGACTGCTCACCACTTTGCAAGTGCAAATGTACTCGTTAGATCATATCAAAGTGTATGTAAGTAACTGTGACTGTTGCTATAGTAGTTATTGAATTCAATTCAATAATGTTTCATATTTAATTCTATAACATTGTATTTAAATAACATCTTTATATAAAAAAAAATCAATAGTTCAATTAAAATAAAAAATAAATCATTTTTTTTTTTTTTTTTTTTTTTTTTTTTTTTAAAAGTTGGGAGGGGTCCTAGGCTAACATTCATCAATAGGCCCTAAGGGAGCCTCATGCAAAAAATGGTGCTTTTATCCGCCATGTAACGGTAATTTCACTAAGCCACCTCACTATAGGGGGTACAGATGGTTTGGTGGTGGTGGTGGTGGTGGGCGTGTCCCCAACACCAATGGCCATGTCGGTCAGCAGGACGTACACCCTCTCAGATCTTTTCTCTTGGAGATATTCCGTCAATGATACATTAAGGACTGTCGTGTGGGAGTTGTGACATTCCAAAGACTTTTTTCAGAGAAAATACCTGTTCGTTAACGATAGACATGGATGGTTCGTCGTAGAATATGACCCACCCCATATCCTCTAAATCAGTGGTTCTTAACCTGGGAGTCATGACCCCCTGGTGGGTCGTTTGGGGTTTCTCGGGGGGTCACTGGGGGTGGGCGAAAGTGAGTGTCCTCTTAAGAGCCAGCCCATAAAAACCCATTCAAAGCAATATGCGATTATGTGAGAAAATTCCCCTCCAATTATTGGCTATTTTCCGTATTATTCCCGATAGCTATCTAATATTTTCGTGCGAGGATGGCTGTGAGAGATGGGGGAGTGTTTATCCTACCCTCTCGCTGGTCTCAGAGCACCCTTACGGTCCTACCCTCGCCTAATTTTGGAGTTACGCTGTACTGCACTATGTCTGCCAAGAAGCGTAAGTACAATGAAGCCTTTCTCAAGATGGGTTTCACAAGCATCGTTCAGAACCCTGTGGTCAAGCCGCAGTGTGTCATTTGCACCATGGTTTTGAGTCACAAGAGTATGAAGCCAAGCAAATTGAAGGTTCATTTTGAGTCTTGCCACAGCCATCTGGTGGACAAAAGCGTGGACTATTTCAAACGAAAAGAAGCTTCTCTGAAGGCAAGTCGCATCGATTCCACTGATCACTTCGCTCGTCAGAATGAAGCAGCACTGGAGGCTTCATACAAAATTGCTTTAAAAATTGCGCAGACCAAAAAACCTCATAGCATTGGCGAAGACCTGATTAAGCCTTGTATTCTGGAAGCAACGAAGGTGGTTCTTGGAAAACAGCAGGCAAACAAGTTGAGAGCAATTTCCCTTTCAAATAATAAGCCTACAGTCAAAAGTCGGATTTCGGACATGAGTGAGGATATTCTGCTGCAAGTAGTGACGCCTGTGAAGAATAGCAACTGGACGAGTCAACGGATGTTGCCTCATGTTTCCAACTTCTCGTTTATGTTCGTTACCTTCACAGGGTACTTCACAGGAACTTTGTGATTTTTTTAGTCTTACCCAACATATTGCTGAACCAACACGGGAAAACAATATCTTAGACCTGGTCTTCACTAACAACGACTCTCTAGTACACAGCATTAACATATCGGACACAACATACTCAGATCATAAATTAATTGAGATCAAAACAACCTTAGAAAGTGTACAGACAACCTCAGAATCGAGAACAAAAACCGGCCCCTTCAGTAAATTTAACTTCAATAACAAAAACATTAGGTGGGAAGAGGTAAATCAAGAAATGGAGGAAATAGACTGGGAAGATTTAATGAATAACCTGACACCAGCAGAATGTCTAGTCTTAATAACAGAAACCATGACCCAAATCTGTAGCCACCATATACCTGCAAGACAAACAAAACGAAGAAGCAAACAAGATCGGGAAAGGAGGAGGCTGTACAGAAGAAGAAAATTACTCACACAAAGACGCACACATCAAAATCTACAGGATAGGCAAAAGTTCGAAATAGATAGAGAAATTGTGGAAATTGAACAAAGGCTAAGAATATCATATGAACTACAACATATGGAAGAGGAGAGGAAAGCTATTGCAGGTATAAAGGAAAATTCCAAATACTTCTTTTCATACGCCAAACAAAAGGCTAAAACAACATCAAACATCGGTCCACTGAGCAAAGGGGACGGCTCTTTCACAGAAGACAAAAAGGAAATGAGCGAACTCTTAAGCAGGCAGTATGAAATGGCATTCAGTGAGCCTGATGAAACAAAAGTCATCAGAGACCAAAATATATTTTTCATGGAAACCTCCCCCACAGAAACCCCTCAGATGCTGGATATTGATTTCGGTCCAAAAGACATAGAAGAGGCCATTTCCAACATGCCATCCCACTCGGCACCAGGCCCGGACTCATGGAATTCGATCCTAATGAAAAAATGTAAGGAAAACCTCTCAAAACCCCTGGCTATAATATGGAGACATACTGGTGACTGGTGACTGGTGACATACCAGATAGCTTGAAAAACGCAATAATTGCCCCACTGCATAAAGGAGGGAGTAAAGCACTACCAAAAAACTACCGCCCAGTAGCTCTAACCTCTCACATCATTAAAGTTTTCGAGCGAGTCCTGCGAAGCAAAATTTCAACATTCATGGAGACAAATGAACTACACAACACCGGTCAACATGGGTTCAGAGTGGGAAGATCATGTCTCTCACAACTTTTGGAACACTATGACAAAATTCTTAAAGCGCTAGAAGAAAAGAAAAACGTGGATGTCATTTACACCGATTTTGCTAAGGCATTTGATAAATGTGACCATGGTATAATAGCCCACAAACTGAAAGCAAAAGGTATAACTGGGAAAATCGGACGGTGGATATACAATTTCCTCGTAAACCGAAAACAATCGGTAGCAGTAAACAAGTAACTTCTGAGCCTTCGGATGTCAAAAGCTCAGTGCCCCAAGGAACAGTGCTAGCGCCCCTTCTATTCCTCATACTAATCTGCGACATAGATACCAACACCAGACACAGTACGGTGTCGTCTTTTGCTGATGACACAAAATTAAGCAAGATAGTAAACACACAAGAAGACACGGGCCGACTGCAGGAAGACATGAATGTAGTGTTCCAGTGGACCAGGGAAAACAACATGCAATTCAATGAGGAAAAATTCCAATTAATACGGTACGGAGATAATAATGGTGTTAAAGAAATTACAAATTACTTAACAAAATCTAACCACATAATAGAACGGAAAGACAGTGTGAAAGACCTTGGGGTATTAATGACTGAAAATATGGGTTTCAAAGTACATAACCAGGTCAAAGTGGCGGCTGCGAAACGTCTAACGGGTTGGATTCTGCGTACTTTTAAAACACGCGGTTAATTGCCTATGATAACGCTCTTCAAATCTCTAGTGCTACCGCAGCTTGAATACTGTAGTGTATTAACATCCCCATATAAAGCAGGTGAAATAAATGACGTAGAGAGTGTACAAAGAAATTTCACTTCGCATATAAGTTCGATAAAACATCTACACTATTGGGAGCGTTTAAGAGCACTGAATCTGTACTCACTGGAACGTAGAAGAGAACGTTATCTAATAATATACACGTGGAAAATCGCAGAGGGTTTAGTACCAAACCTACATACCCCGATAGTCATGAAATTCAGTGATAGGAGAAGCTGGGAATGCGAAATCCCCCGGATGAATAACAGGGGTGCTATGGGCTCTCTGTGAGAGGGCTGGTTATCACACAGAGGCCCACGTCTCTTCAACAAACTCCCACGGCAAGTAAGAGACATGAGGGACATCTCGTTAGACAACTTCAAGAGAGCCCTAGATGTCGAACTGCAAAAAGTGCCAGACGAGCCCACCCTCGCAAGGGAGCGAGCTGCCGTTTCAAACAGTCTACTGCACCAAATCACCACCCATAACGAGGGGCGTCGCGCTCCTTGGTGCCGCTAGAAGAGCGGCGAACACATCCAAAGGTATCCAAAGGTATCCAAAGGTAAGGGAAGTCATGAAGGAAGAGTACTTGTTCTCTGCGCCATTGGCCACAACCACTCGTGGACAATATATTTTCAAACTCCTAGAAGCCTTTCTCCTTAAACATGAGCTAGGCTGGGAAGCACTTGCCGGACTGTATAGAGATTGGGCTCTTGCATGACCGATTGCACATCAGGCTTCAAAGCCTTCATGAAGAATGTTGTTCCGCATGTTTCCTTCACTCATTGTATGATTCATCGTTATGCTTTGGCGACGAAGACTGTCCTGCCTGGACTTCAAGAAGTGCTTACAGATGTGAAGATTGTGAACCATATCAGAGGGAGTGCAACGACTTCAAGGATTTTTAAAGTGCTTTGTGAAGAAATGGGTGCCAATTTCTCTGTTCTCCTATTTCACACGGAGGCACAGTGGCTCTCACATGGCAAGGTTCTAAATCGCGTGCTACAACTTCGAGAGGAAATAACGATGCTGTTGGTGTCGAGGTCGTACCGCGAAGGAATATCTTCTTCATGAAAAGATGCAGGATGACTCTTTCGTAACAAAGGTTGTCTACTTGGCTGATTTCTTCTCTGAAGTGAATTCCCCGAGTATTTCACACCAAGGACACCTTGCAATTGCCCATGGATCGTGACAAAGTGGCAGCGTTCAAGTGTAAGATTTAACTTTACCAGAAAAGAGTTCAGAACGGTGACACAACTTTCTTCCTTCAGATGATGACTCTCCTGGATTCTATGCCAGATGCTGAATGCAGTTTCCGTGAGGATATCTCAGCTCATCTTCTGGCAGTGAATGGCACCATCAAAAATTATTTTCCAGGACCGGACGACCGCTGTACTGATGTGTGGATCTACAGACCCTTTTCAGTGAAGGACAGTGCCATCAGTGATACAGACATTGCTGCAAAGGTAGAATGTCTTCAAATTTGTGAAGATCTCAGCTGAAAGGCGACTTTACTGAACAAGAGCTCCCGACATTTTCGGCAAAAGTGAAGGACGAATGTCCTCTTCTTTCAATGTGTGCGCTAACCATGCTAATCCAGTCCTCCTCAACCTATCGCTGCGAGGCTGGATTCTCAGCCATGGTGACACTGAAAACGAAGGCATGCCATAGACTTGTGATTGACGCCGAAATGAGGTGTTGCCTGTCGAGCACTACTCCTCGCATTAATAGACTTATGGCTGCAAAACAATTTCAACCCTCCCACTGAGTGAATGAGAAATAGGTTTTGTATGGTGTTCAATAGTTCTGTGGATTTTGCAATGTTCTGGTTGTAGAGGCTCTGTGGCATTTTTCAAGGTTTTTGTTTTGTGGCATTTTCAATGAATCTGGGTTAATATTGTTTGGTTTTATCTTACCTTTACGCGAATTTCACCCTTACAAACTGTATTATAGGGGTCACGGTAAAACCCTAAAGAGTCTCAGGGGGTCATAGGACGAAAAAGGTTAAGAACCACTGCTCTAAATCATGGGCAATCACTGTCATTGACTGAATTAGGGCATAGATTTCTGAGGGGTTGGGGAAGTTCCTCAAGATTTGTATCTCACCGGACATGACATCACTTTCATGATAAGTGAATACATTTTTCTTCGTATTATAGGAGACCCGTTTGAGTATGGCCCCTTTTGTGATGAGTTTCAGGGATTGATCGTTAAGGGGTGACATGGGCATGATTTTGGGAAAATTACTATAGTATTCTCCTTCTTCAAAAATATTGTTAGGTATCTGTAAATAAGATTGAGGAAATAGTTGAGCTCGGAGGAGTACACAATCTGTCAGGCATAGTAAAGGTTCAAAACTATACACTTGATTTTTATATCGAATTGTATTTTTATATACCAAATCATTTGTAGCCTTGTTAAACATTTCGATCCCGTAGTTTATATTCGGAGACATGACTTGGACGTTATTGAGGGGAATTGGATGTTTAAAAGTGTCCACCTGTGTTTCATGTTTCAACAATAAAAGCTTTTCCACTAAATCGTATATATTTATAATTATCCCCACTCTCTCTTTATAGGTTTTAATGCGACCATTAATATACAAATGACCATTATGAAATATGATGGAATCGATATGTATGGTATTATTATTATTTGGTCGAATCGACTGATATGGGCTAATAATAACCCAAAACAGTATGACTATGACAATTATTAGGATACATAATACGATAAACATTACTCCTTATATCTAAATTTATAAAAGTTATTTATATATTTTTTATTTTATTTTCGGGTTTGTTATCGGCTAGTGTGTGGTAATTTTGGTTGGTTTTAAGTAACAAGTCATAAATATCGTCCGAAGTTTTTATATTTTTCTTCACCAAATTGTAAATTTGTGATGCACAGGTTGTCATATTGTTATGTTTAACCTCTACATTTCTTATAATTGTGTTCATAAGTTCGTGGAACTGTGGATGGTCCGACGAATGCGTATAGCGGTGATCTTCGTTCATGTTGAGTGGGTTCAACCCGAGATGCTTGGAGTGATGTAGGAGAAATAAACTAAAATCCATATATATATATATATCTCATTTTATTATGCAATACAAAAAATATATTCATTGCAGGTTGGGAGACGAGGGCGCAAATCTTGTGGTATCTTTAAAACATCTAACCAAGGTATATATTAAATATTCTAGTATCGTATTATTCAAAGAGGTAAAAGTATTGTATAGTGCATTATTGATCAAGTATTTTAAGAATGTATTATTCTTACATCTATCGAGAGTTTGGATCTCAGACGATAGCAAGGCCAGATAATTCTCGGAGGTTTTCAGTTTGGTTGATGCTAAAGCCATATGGGTGTGAAAACTCTGTAGATATTCATCTTCCGTTGGCACTCTAAGGGGTTGTTGCAATGTGGTATTTATCTCGGTTAAAATCGATAGAGATTTTAATATCATGGTCATTTTTATAGGCTGATAAACCGAAGAATATACGGTATCTAATATACGATATTGCCCAATTAGACATTTAACGTGACTCGGATAACTATCGTCATTCTTATATTCATCTAAATAGTCTACCAAAAGGGAATCTGAAGCCAGGTACCGTTTTAAGAGGGGGAATGAAATAGCAATTTCGTTGAGATAATAATTTATCATAGAAGTCCACGTTTTAAACAATTTAACAGTGCCATCCATGCCATGACACATTTGTTTAGTTAGTATAGCGGGCAAATTATGATCAAATTTATAATTCTTTAAGATATCAATTATTGAATAAAGTTTATTGATATCAATAGTTTCGGATAGTATTAACTTTATGATATGGGCTACATTTGTGTGCGATTTAGTTAATTCTAATAAATCATGTGATGTACCTATATACCTGTATGTCTTGGTATGATCATTACACAATTGAGATTCTAAGCTTTTCAACTTTGAATTATACTCTGAGGAGGACATTGTATTTTTGTTATTTGTGGTTATATTTTCAAATTATATTTATGGAGGTGTAAGTAGTACGGCTCCATAAATAAACCCCAAAGTGGCACACCTTAGAGTTCACCCTATAATGGGGTTAATGGTGTATTTTATTGGTTTCCTACATATAGGACATTGATCGAGGGCCACGGTACATGTACGACAGGTCACCATATGGGTGCATGGGAGTAGTACAATCCCTATTTTAGCATCCACACAAATCCGACATTCGATACCTACCTCTGCTGTCTTTGTT
This sequence comes from Paralithodes camtschaticus, assembly GCA_018397895.1. Classification (NCBI taxonomy): domain Eukaryota; kingdom Metazoa; phylum Arthropoda; class Malacostraca; order Decapoda; family Lithodidae; genus Paralithodes; species Paralithodes camtschaticus. The sequence continues at coordinate 829 of JAGKTK010026033.1, read as the reverse complement.
TTCTCCTTTTGATTTTCCCTCTGCCATTCCTCTTCATTTTTCTCTTGTACCGACTCCATAATTTGTTCCACCGCCTTGGTTTGTTGTTCCCATTCTTCTTCTTCTTCTATCTCACACCGTTCTATGGCCCGTAAACAGCTCGATACGCTGCTAAAGGGCGTCCCGGTCTGTTCTAACCTGCGTCTGAGGGTTTGACGAACAATCGGCTCGGGAAAGCCCAAGTACAAATGAACATAACGTACACAATCTAGGGACATTACAGTGTTCAAATCTTGATCGGTTAATACTGGGGCTGGAGGAGGAGGAGGAAGGTCCACAGCTTGATTTGTGGAGGATAGTGCCTGATTTATGAATTTCTGTCCCTTAACACTTTTCAAAAACTGACAATTTGGATACCAACGAGCGTGCAATACCCAAGGATTGTCGTCTCGCTCCCAATTATATAGCCCCCCACCACAGTGAAAACACATTACATGATCACTTAATCCCATATACCATAAACCGGCTTTGGCCATCTGAATAGGAGTCTGCGGGATAGTACTCGGCCACCCGTTCATATAGGTATCCAGACGACTCCTTACCGTACGCAGTGAGTCGTATACTGGAGTACGGTGGTCGGTGATACCCAGAGTCGATACGCCCGGCCATTGTCGCTCTACGCCGTAGTCTTCGGCGGTATGATTGTACATCCCCGCTTCGGCGATACGACCATAACCCACCACCACAATTCCTCTCCCCCCCTCGTCGTCATCTTCCCGTTGGATGTTAAAATTTGAGAAAGAATATAGGCGAGCGAGGACGAGTCCCTGTTCGCTAGGAATATTCCCTA
>JAGKTK010026032.1:0-17073 GCA_018397895.1 Paralithodes camtschaticus | reverse complement strand
AGAGAGAGAGAGAGAGAGAGAGAGAGAGAGAGAGAGAGAGAGATGCAACATTGCGGCGTGTAGAGAGAGATTGTAGATAGTTTGTAAGAGAAGGTGAGTTACTGAGACTAAATTATTTTGACTACTCTTTCGAGAAGTGCGGTGTGGGTGGAATCTCCCCACACATGCGAAGAGTACACGATACATGAACGCACAGTACCCCTTTACAGAGAAGAAGCAATGCAGGGGTAAAGAACCCATAGAGACAATTGAGCACACCTAACTTCTGGGCAGCTGTTTTTAGCAAGAGTGATAGTATGGTAATTCCAAGTAAGGCCAAGGGAAAAAGAGATACCAACAATATTGAAAGGGGATGAAGGGTTGATTTGTGTGTTATTGAAGAGTAAGGGATAGTCGTATGGATGACTAATACATGTAGATAAATGAAGAAATTGGGGTTTGGAAGCTCTATAAGCAACAAGGTTATCTCTTCCCCAATTGGAAATAGTTGATATATACAAAGATAGGTATGGTATGGCCTCATCATGTGAGTTTTGAAGTAACTGCATGGAGGGTCGCTGTGGAAAGCTAGTTAAATAATTTAAGAGAGGGTCATTGGCATAAAATGGATAGAACTGGAGGTAGATTTGAGATCATTAATGCATAACTATTAGAAAGATAAGTGGAGATATTACAGAACCCTGAGGAACACCGGAGTTGATAGGTTTAGGAAGCGAATGATGGCCGTCCACAACTGCAGGGTTGTGTCTGGGTTCCCACCATAATACATACACAGATGAAGTGATGAAAAGTATGTGTAGGCTAACACAAGATGATAGTTGAGCCAGGGTTGCTTGTCTAGGGAGGGAACACGATACAATCTTCTCCATCAAGATGGCCGATAAAACCATTAAGATTCTGGTGGATTTGAATCCCTGACCTCGCGGTTACATGCCACACCTTAAACCACTCGGCCAACGCTTTGTGTGTGTAAGTATGTTTGTGATTGCGCATTTGTGTGTGTGTGTGTGGGTGTGCGTGTGTGTGTGTGTATGTTTGATATTAATAATTTTGGTTTAAGTCTCATTATACAGAACCCCCTTTCCTTTCCACAGATACTGGGAATCTCCAATGAAGACCTTATGTTCGGGATGGGGGCGTACTTCGTGGAGTTTGTAGGACAGTACGGGTATGATCGCGTGCTGTCCGTGCTCGGCCGACATGTCCGTGACTTCCTCAATGGTATGTACTGTACTTTCTTTATCTGTACCTAAGCGATGGTGGCATTTTTAAGCCACCCTGATTTTCCCCGTAAGCTTGATGAATTTAAGGAGCTCTACCCCATTCAGGTACCAATTTAAGGAGCTCTACCCCATTCTGGTACCAATTTAAGGAGCTCTACCCCATTCAGGTACCAATTTTTTTCCTGGCGAACGATAGACAGCCTGCCATTTAGCAGAAACTGGCATTTGGCCGGGATATTATTCTATTGATATATTCACAAATTTAGCTTGAAGGATACTGTAGGGACACGGAGGGTCTCATAGATTAAAAAGGGTTCCGGGATAACAATAATGCTAGACAATGGCATGACTAATGACAACACTCAAATAATGGCATGGGTCCCCAGAGCTGTATTGTAGTACGAGATCGGGTAGCTTATTTTATGGACAGTATTTAGGTGCAGTAATTCTCAAACAAATGGGTGGTACTTGATCTTGGATGATATAGAATTAAGATCCATAAAGCAATCTATATCTACTATACCAGCATTGTTGATTATATATTATGGCCATGGACATGCTTTGAATGTTAAGAGAGGTTAATAACACCAGCATGGCGGGGGTTGGCCGATCTTGTTTTCTTGCAGGGCTTTTAATTCTGGCGTTATGATTTTTAAGGGGGGTCACCGTTTTTTTTTATCTTTCTCTCCATTTCTCTTTTTCCCTGGCTTGTATCTATTCGGCCCCATTCAGCCAACTGTTTTAAGACGTTTATCTCCATCATCCAGGTGTCGATTTCTTCCTGGCGAGCGATAGAGAGCCAGCATTGTATGGAGAAATCCGGCTTCGCCGGAGAAATTTTTCTATCGAAAAATGAACAAATTTAGCTTGCTGTCAAAACAAAAATATATATATGCTGGCTCGCTATCGCTCGCCAGGAAAATATTGACACCTGGATGGGGGTAAACGTCTTAAAACAATAGGCTGAATGAGGCCGAATGAATACAAACCAAAGAGAAAGAGAAAGAGAAAAAAGCGAGGTGGGCTCCTTTAATGAAGGTTGTGTTCCTTTAAGTATTTCTATTTCACCCATTTCTATTTAATAACATCTGATTCTCTATTATATAACTGGAGTAACATATGAAGCAGTTCTTAACTTGACCGTCGGTAATATTTCCTGGTGTTTACAGTCACAGGACCGGACATATTTCCTAGTGTTTACAGTCACAGGACCGGACACGCTTTTACCAACGTATCATAAGTTCAACGGTCACAAACTTAAGGGGTAGTACTCGCTTTTTGTGGACCCCGTTCTCCCTCATGATTAGACCCATTAGTTTTGCGATTTTAAGACGTTCGTTCACTAGTTTGGCGATTTTGAGACCTTTCGCCCCGTTACTTTGTCAATATTAAGACATTTCGTGCCGTTTAGTTTGATTTTTTCCTGGCGAGCGATAGCGTGTTTGTAATTTTTGAAGGCACCGGCATTCGGGCCCGGACATTTTTCTACCGAAAAATGTACAAATATATCTTGAAAGGGGGTATAGGTTTTTTTTTTTTAAGCTTGATGGAGGTCTAGCGAGGAAACTCAATATTAAATTAATAAATGAATAAGCAACCCCAAAAACCAAGCACTATTCCCTTAACCATTTCAGTACCTAGGACCTCCTTATTATTATATTCTGGCAACTAATAGACTATTCCATTCAGCTTGGGGAGGATTTGTGGTGCGGTAGCTAAAAGGATTAATTGAGATAGTTAGTAGCCTTTTCATGATTAGAGGTCCTTCCTAATCTTAATAAAAATACACTAATAGTTGCCAGAATATAATGAAAAGGATGTCACCGGTTCTGTATGGATTATTTTTTTCCGCCGATATAACTAGCTACTTACTGTCACATTATCATAATTTATATGCAAAATACAGTATGTGACCCTAACACAAAATACAGTACGTGACCCGTAACACAAAATACAGTACATGACCCGTAACACAAAATACAGTACGTGACCCGTAACACAAAATACAGTATGTGACCCGAACACAAAATAGGATTTACGATAGTGACCATTTACGCCCTCCGATTTTACGGATATTTTATAGAGTATAGCTATGAATCACACTTGCAGTACCACCACACAAAACCAAGATGGACTTCCACCTATGTTTCAGTTTCATTACCTCTCCTCATATTTCCAAGATACCTTCTCCAAAGACTATATTTTGCCCATAAATAAAAAAGAAGGGATTTGTATATGCATGTAAGTTGCTCTATATTAAATGATATTACCATACCCATCAGTCTCATAGCAACATCTCTATCATTAAAACCATGCTTACTTAATCACCTTTACCACTACCAACCAGGATGTCAAACAGATGAAATCTGGTTTTAAGACCGGAATGAATACGAAAATGATTGCAAAACAAAACTATATAATATATAACAATACAAAAATAAATAAATACAATAATAATGTTTTGGCCATATGTTATACAGTATAACACTTATGAAGGCATAATGAGAACTCTAAAACACTAATTCAACTTAAGATTTTTAATTAATAATGTCTAAACAGAATACACCGGTTTAGGCCTGATTTCCAATAGTTACTCGTTGCCAACCTTTCCATGTCTACCTGCCCCCTTCCCTAGGTCTGGACAACCTGCACGAGTACCTGAAGTTCTCATACCCCCGCATGAGGCCGCCGTCCTTCTTCTGTGAGAGCGAGTCCAGCACCGGGATGTTGCTCCACTACCGCTCCAAGAGAAGGGGGTACGCTCACTACACCATGGGACAGATCAAACAGGTACGCTACTTCGGAACATCAGTTATTTGTTTCGTAATTAATTTTGTTTCGTTTCTTCTGACTCTTGTATCAGCCCTCATTTTGCTTCATATAATTTCATTTAGTCTTATTATCGGCATTATCGTGGGGTTAGTAAAGAGGAAAACATGAAAATAGTTACATGGATAACCACAGGTGCCTGGGAATTTCAATCTATGTACTTCCCACTACCAGTACCGCTCCCAGGGAAGAGCATACACTTACTACACCATGGAGCAGGCCAGTTGCGGACCATGTGTGCTAGTCATGTAAATATTGACTTGAAGTTCGGCACAAATACTTGTTGAACTCATTCCTTGGATGTCATTTGCTCGGAGACGTCATCCAAGATCATCAGGTAGAAACAATAAGGATATTAAATGACATTGATGGTTCCTGGCAAGATTTTTGGAGTGACCGCTATGACCAAAATCTAACCATCAAGCGAATCAGATAACAAATCACGGATATGTGCTGTCTATGGGCTAGTCAATTAGGAAGATTAAGTTGTTGTTGTAGTTCCACAGACTTTCTGGCCGAAAAGTCCTGAGTCCGGTAGACCGAAGCCGGTCCAGATGCTCGGGCCCTCGAAGTGGCCAGGGTGAGATGAGATCTGTCTCTGAGAGGGCAGCAGGGGAGGGGATTATACGACCTGAGACTGTAATTACATTTTCTGTGGACAAAACGGTCTTTAAACTTGTATGTATGTATTTGTATGTATGACATGACAAGCTGCACAAGGGCCTGAGGTTCTCGTATTTATTTTACTAGTGTCTCAAGCATCACCACCAATATCACATGCTCACATACTAACCAGTCACGTTCGTTATTTGTTTCTGTGATGTCCCTGACTGTCTTGATAGCGTAATGCATAGTGCGTGGAGTTTCGATGTGAGTGTCCTGGGTTCGAGTCCTCGGAGTGCCACATGTATTTGTTGATTTCATTAATTGAGTTTAGATGTGAGGTTGGTTGGTGTAAAAAACATAATAAAGAATGAGAATATTATTTTATACAGCTGAGTTGTATTGAATGTTGTATTAAATTAATCTTTTATTGTGTCTTCTCTCTCAGGTTGTCACAGCATTTTTCAAGACGAATATGACCATCAAGCTGCTGAAAGGTGTATTGGTGTTTACATTATTTGATACCCATGTATGTATGTATGTTTTATAAAATAGCATTTATGTTATATTGAATTAATCTGTTAAATATGCTCTTTTAGGTAGCCTCCCACTTCTACAAGACGGACATGAAAATCGAGCTACTGCGGGAAGAATTCAAGTTTGACACCTCCCACGTGACCTTCCAGCTGACCTTTGACAACCAGGCCTTCTCCAAATCTATCTCCCTACAGCTCATCCGAGGAGAACTGCTGCTGCCTCTCAAGGGCAATATCCTCTTCGAGATCTTCCCCTTTTGCATCCTATTCGGGTTTGTATAGAAACATGGTTACAGCATTATTGCGAACACCAAACTTAAAAATGGAGTACTGTAAGATCTAGACATCCAGTATAACTTTAATGTAATACATACAGTAATATAACAGTAGCCTACAGTACCGGTACATAAAATAGTTTACTAAATTATAACAGTACCGTACTATAGACTTCAGCAACAGTAATGCATTCAAGATTGGGTAGATAAAGAATGACATTACTGTGAGTACAATACATAAAAGGTTAGGTTAGATTGTACTGGACTGAGCTGAGCTGGGCTAGACTATTCTAGACAGAAGCTGGGCGACAAGGTACAGGTTTGGTGGAAGGTGTCAGAGTGGAGACCAATTAACCTTGAAAATATAATTTTAGTTTTATTTCATATGCACATGAATTATAAATTTATAAGTAGCTGAGTCACAAATGAAACTTAAAGCAAAGAAATATTACTAAAAATATTAGGAAATAGAACGCATTTTCCCCTCCCAAAATAATGCATTTCCCCCCCAAAACCCGCATCCCCCCCCCCCCAAAAAAAAAAAGTATTTCTCCCAATAAAACCTGTTTTTTTCTCATAAAACATGACTGGGCTGGGTTNTTTATATATATATATATATATATATATATATATTTTTTAACCAACTCTGATCCTTAGTGTGTCCAGCCGTTTTATCCCAGCGTCCCTTGAATTTGGCTCTCTGTTACTCTTTTGGCTTTGGGGAGATACTCGTTACAGGCAGCCTGTCTTTTGTCTCCTTCATACACATAGACAAATATCAGCATTGTATTAAGGGCTCAGCGGGATAGTTATCATTAATAATTATGATTGGAGGACAATGGTTTGTGAAATATTCCGTAATGTTAAAGAAAAACAGCATTGTTCTGCTAACCAAGTAACTGTTACAAGCTGCCAGGTTTACCCTTTCGCTATCCTGTGGACTCGGGGCTTGCCGCTTAGCATTCAGAAATAAAGTTCTCTCAATCTCATAATTACCTCTTAAAAAAAAAAAGTGCGCACAGCTCACTCAAAGACAACTGCAGAGGTTGAACTAACTAAACTAAACGTTTCTAAACATTCCTGATGGTCAAAATGGCTTTTAAGGGGAGACTGACCGTTTGTTTGGTCTATTAATTCATTTATTCATATATTTTTTTTAGTTTCCTCCCTAGACCTCCATCAAGCTTAGAAAAAAAAACCTAGACCCCCCTTCAAGATAAATTTGTAAATTTTTCGGTAGAAAAATGTCCCGGCCAAAGGCCGATTCCTCTTAAAATTGCAGGCTCGCTTTCGCTCGCCAGGAAATAATCGACACCTAAATGGCACGAAAGGTCTTAAATTGACACCGAAATGGGGCGAAAGGTGTTAAAATCGCCAAACTAATGGGCCGAACGTCTTATAATCTCAAAACTAGTGGGCCTAAACATTAGGGAGAAGGGGGTCCAGAAAAACAGTCTACCTCCCCTTAAGTATCCCAGAAAGGCTACAAATCGCGTCCTGTGCATGAACTGGTGAACTTGATAGGAAGGAGTATAAACCCTTCACAACTTCTTTCTAGATTTAATAAAACATATAATTACTTACAAAACTAAACTTCATTGAGGACTCTTGATGTGTAGAGGTTATTAATGACTTTTGAACCCGGCTGTTCTCATTTAATACATACTGATAATTAGCTTAATATGAATTGACAACTACTCCTGGTATCTTACTGAATATAAATATATAAGAGGAGTTCAGTAGTTGGAATGTATAGATTAAAAAAAAAAAAAAAAAAAAGGGTCAATAATAGTTTTAACTTGGTCTATTCATATAATTATCAGCATTTACTCAATATGCTGTACGCATTTTGTTATAGCTAATTTTGTAATTCAGCTCATGAAAACCTTTTGTAATAAGTTGATTTAAATATTCCACCCAACCATCTACTGTATTGAGGAATGAGGAAGTAAGAAGGAGGTGTGGTGTGGAGGTAGATGTGCTGGAAAGTGTGAAAAGAAACACCTTGAGATGGTTCGGCCACATGGAACGTATGGGAAGCGAGAGAATGACTAAGAGGGTGTACGAGAGCGAGGTGGAAGGACAGAGAGGGAGAGGTAACCCGAAGGAGAGGTGGAAGGATGGAGTGAGGAAGTATATGGATGAAGGAAGTATATGGATGAAGGCGGTGCTGGTTGGGAGGAGGGGCGTCGACTGACTGGGGACAGAGGTGCATGGGTGCGGTTCGTTCGTGGCCACCCCTTCGGGGATCACGACGTCAGGCAATAGATAGATAGATAGATCTACTGTATGTATCCATGAGTCATTGTATCTCTCCATTGATTTATTAGTTTGGCCCCTTACCCCCCACAGCCGCCAGATGGGAGTACGTTACATCGGCAACAGTATGATGCAGATCATGCCCGACCTGGTGGGCAAGAAACTCACTGACTGGTTCGATCTGGAGAGGCCGCACGTAGACTTCGCTTTCGATAGTGTGAGTTATATTGGGATTGGGACGCGCTTAGGGAGAACATTAAATTGTGTGTAAATGTATGTACAGTTTTCAAAACATAAACCTGTTATGAATGCCACGAAATACTGGCTATATTTTAACACTATAACAATTAATGTATACTACTAATTTAAAGTAATGGCTTTAAAGACTGCAGACAACATTATTACAAAAGGGTAAGCTTGTACGTCCTCTTCCAAATAATATACTGTATATAAATACCAAATCTTTAACATCATTACATCCCGTCACTCCTGCACAGACCATCGCTCAGGTTCATACCTTGGAATCTGCACAACAAAATTGTTAAATATTCATGTTCATTAGGACACTGTGTATACATTTATGAATATATTACGTCAGATGTGTGTTCATCAAAAACATTTGTATAGCTTACATAAAGTTCATAAATATATAACTTAGTAATATAGTAGTTTGTAATTAGGATATCTGGTGTAATTAATGAAAACATAGCTTCATAATATCAATGATGGTATTGGTAAGGAAAACTGTATTGAAATAATTAAACTTAGTGACACTATTTCAAGCATATCATATACAGTAGTAGTCAACCTGCCACTTGTGCCTCTGGGAGTCATGAAGGTAACTGTACATTGTGTGTGCATGTGTTTATGTGTGTACATTAGTCATATTTTGCTCGGAGTTATGCTTTTCGTACTTGTCTTTTTAAGGGGAGGTTTTTAGTTTGCTTCCTAGGCCACCATCAAGTTGAAATAATAACCCCAAGACCCTCTTTCGAGAAAAATGTGTACATTTTTCGAGATACATATGTACTTTTTTCGGTACAATAGTGTCTCGGGCGAACGTCAGTTCTTCCTAAATTTCAAGCTCGCTATCGCTCACCAGGAACACAAATTGACACCTAAATGGCACGAAGGGTCTTTTTATTGGCAAATAAATGGGGCAAAAAGTCTTAATATCGCCGGACTAATGGGGCTAACGTCTTAAAATCTGAAAGCTAATGGATCTAAACGTAAGGGAAAAGGGAACCCAGAAAAATACAAAAACCTCCCCTTGATGAGTCACGTCAGAGTTTGTAATTATGTACAAGCAGCACTTACATGGCATTGTTTATATCCTCACTGTCATGCTTACTTCAGAGAGATGTTTGAATGTATTATATACTGAAAACACACACCGACACGCAAACACACACTTACATACACACCCACACACGCATACACACATACACAAACCCATCGGAAAAATCCAAGAATACGAATCCCCTACATAGAAGTTTCGTTCACGCACGACCGAATCTAAAAGAGCAAATCAAATTGTGGACCCCCCCCCCCCAACACCCCTCCGCCGGATTCGAACCTCATCCTTCCGGGACCATCCCTCTTACGTTTTCTATCCGGCGAGAGCGGTCTATTTCCGGACAGGTAGTGGAAAGTGTTGAAGGGGAACTCATTGGGATGGGAGGCGTAATTTGGTTCACGTGTTTTGTTTATGCTTATGGCATTTCTTTCTTATTATCCCACTGTTTTATGATTGTGGTTTGCCATTCTTTTCTAATGTGTTTGATAGTCTTTCTCTTTACTTGTGATGTACGGTCGCGCTAATAAGTCATGTCCCAGCTGTCATTACGTTTGGCATGCTCTGTGCTGTATTAATGTCTGCCAGATGTTGAATAGGGTTGGTTAGTGTAGGATCATGTTTGTATATTTCACTTGATATGACGAAATGAAGCCTATATATTGCGGATACCAATTATTGATCAAAACATACTTGGTGCCGAGACATCACTTATTAGCGCGATTGTACACGTCGTTGTCCACATAATATATTTTGCGCTCCTTGATTATATTTATGGAAGTATAAATTGCATGATATAATTTGTTAGCATAGTTTCATTGGTAAAATTAAATAACCACTGAATAACAAGCTCGTAATTCATATACAAACATACAATGGTTTAATGTCCTTTTGCATTACATAGTACTGGCTCATATGGGGTTGTGTTTCAGGAATTGGAGTGTAATACAATAAAGTTACAATCAAGATCTTCCATAATACTGTCCTATTAAGTCATCACTGTGGCGAATGTTGGCATAATGCTAACCGTTCCACAGCAAGACGTAAGAGGGTAGTGGTTACTGTTCGGTCTATTTATATATATATATATATATATATATATATATATATATTAATTTACTTTTTAGTTACCTCACTAGATCTCCATCAAGCTTAAAAAAAAAAAAAAAATAAAAAAAAAAAAAAATAATAATAATAATAATAATAATAATCTAGACTCCATTTCAAGATTAATTTGCACATTGTTCGGTATTTCCCGGCCGAAAGCTGGTTCCTCTTAAAATGGCAGGCTTTCTATTGCTCGCCAGGATAAAATCGACACCTAAATGGCTCAAAAGGTCTTAGAAATGACAACGAAATGCAGCGAAAGGTGTTAAAATTGCCAAAGTATTGGACCGACCGTATTAAAATCTAAAAAATAATGGGGCTAAGCATGAGGGAGAAGGGGGGCCAGGGAAAACCAACCATAACAGTCCCCTGCAGCATCTGCAGCCACACCAGCCTCGACGTTACTATAAGACAGTGCCATATACTGTAGGATGACAGTCGATTCATACTTACGCCATCCCCCCTTTTAGTAGCCTTGTACGATATGTAGTAGGATCCGTGGGGCATATTCTTTTTCCTACACTAAATGTGAAGTTCACCTTACCCACAGGCGTATCCCGTCGTGTCCCATTCCGTCCTGTCCTGTCCCATCCCATACTGTCCAGCCGTCTTGTCGTGTCTCATCTCTTTTCTTCTTGTCTCGTCCCATCCTGTCCCATCTCGTCTCAGCTCGTCTAATCTAATCACATCTCTTTTAATCTTGTCTCGTCTCGTCTCTCCTCGTTTCATCTCAGCTCCTTTATGCTCGCTTAGTCTCGTCTCGTCTCGTTTCATCTGGACTCGTTTCGCCTGGTCCCTCATATCCCGCGTCTAGGGTGCCATAAACTCGGCCAACCCATCAACATGACTTATTGGCCTCATGACCTGTTGCATAAGGTACACTATGAACAACATCCATCTTTTACCCATACGTTATCAGGTCCCACACAACAATAAAACAGTTATTTTATCGACAACACTTTAGGAAATTACCTTCATATTCCGGATGACTTGTTCTATCGACTCTTCCTTGTATTCTTTTCGCGCACCTGCATGTTTCTCTTCATTATCAACATTATTTATTTACCGAGCATGGAACAAACACCGAAGAACATGTGCAGGCTAGGAATGTGTGCCTGTCCCCTCGGCATTGACCCCTTGATTATGACGCGTTTAATACAGTATATTCTGGCTATCATTAGACGATTTTATTCAGTTTAGGAAGGAATTGTGAGAGTCAGAGGGATGATTGAGATATTTTTTACCCCTTTGACTGCTAGAGTGCCTTCCAAAGCTGTATGAAATTGCCTAATGATGACCAGAATAAACTGTCAAAACGCATCATAATCCTCAAGGAGTTAACCCCTTCTGTACCGGCGACGTATTTTTGCTTTTATTTCTTCTGCATTTAGACAATTTTGTGAAGCTTAAGAAGGATACATGGTCGCTAAAAGGATAAATTGAGATAGTCTGTAGCCTTTTAATTGGTAGACGTTTTCCTAAGCTGAGTAAAATCGTGTAATAGTTGCCAGAATAAAATAAAAAAGATGTCACTGGTACTGTATGGGTTAATATTATAATGTTCATGTAGCAGTTTATTTTGGCTATCATTAGACGATTTTATTCCGCTTAGGAAGGATCTGTGGGAGTCAGAGGCATAATTAAGTTTGTTTTGACCCCTTAGATTCCTAGAGGTGTTTGCTAAACTGCATTTAATAGTTTAATGAGAGCCAACATATATTATCAAAGTGTGTCATAATCCTCAAGGGAGTTAAGGGGGATGATCTGCTTTTTTTCTATCCTTTTCTCTCTTTCTCTGGCTTGTATCCATTCGTCCCCATTCAGCCTATTTTAAGACGTTTATCCCCATGCTGGTGTCGATTTTTTCCTAGCCAGCGGGAGCGAGCCAGTATATTTGTTGATGTTTTAGATAGCAGGTTAAATTTGTAAATTTTTCGATAGAAAAATGTCTCCGGCAAAGCCGGAATTCTCCAAACAATGCTGGCTCGCTTTCGCTCGCCAGGAAAAATCGACACCTAGATGGAGATAAACGTCTTAAAAAAGTAGACTGAATGGGGCCGAATGGATACAAGCCAGAGAAAGAGAGAAAAGGAAAGAAAAAAAGCAGGTCACCCCCGTAATAGCATGTCGGTGAGCTTTGTGGTGAGGTATGGTACAAATATATATTTATTATATATTTATTTATGTATCTATTTATTTGTAACTATATAGTTATGTTTTATAGATACCTTATTATCAATTAATTCGATGCTATATTCTGTTAATTTTTTAGATTTAGTTATATGCGTTTCGTGTTTAGATATTCGTCACATACTTGCCTGGAATTTTATTTATGAAAGTTTATTCGCATGCATTTTCCAACGTATTTCTAATTTACTGTCATACTGTGTTTAGAGTTTATGTATTATGCACATGTTTATTATTATATTTTATTGGCTTGTAACTATTTATATATTTATGTTTTATTATATGTAATATGATTTATTATTTAATTGTATAGTATAACACAATAATAACAATAATAATATCAATTATAATTATATTTAGTCAAATCCTTCAAAGAGATTATACAGTCGATTAATAGTTATTATTATTATTATTATTATTATTATTATTATTATTATGTTAATTATTATTTGTTATTATTTTATTGTTTATGTTATGCTTATTATTATTATTTCTTCTCATTTGTCTGTCCCATCAGATCCTGAGACGCACCAACAACATATTCGACCTAACGATGAAGAAGAAGGTCTCACAGAAGGTAGTAGTAGTAGTAGTAACAGTAGTTGTAGTCGTAGTTGAAGTAGTAAGTAGGCCCTTCAGTACGACGACGCTTTTAATTCCTTTCATTATGGTTATCATTAAATGATTTTATACAGAGGAAGGAGGATCTATGGAAGTCTAAGGATTAAATGACACATTCTTATCCCGTGATGTCGAAGGAGCCAGTGAAAAGCTGTATAAAATCGCTTAGTGCTAGCCATAATCAAATGAAATCATCGTCATAGCGCTAAGAGGGTTAAAGTCTAATTATATTTTGATACATAATTAAATATCTTGTGCTTGCTCTTCTCCAGATTCTGCGCCGTACCAACAACATCTTCGAGTTAGTGACGGTGGATACTGTGGAGCTGAAGAAGGACCAGGCCAATGTTGACCTGCACGGGGATGTTCTCAAGCAGGACCAGGACGACATTGTGGACCAGTCATTTAGGATTAAGGGTAAGGATTAAGCCGGTATCACACGAGCGCTTTTTCACTCAACATTTATCCTTAACACTGGTCTGGCAGCTTATGAGGTCAACATTTTAAGTATTTCAGTTGCCTTAATTCATCTACCATCAGTCTAGTCTCCGATACCAGTGTAAAATATTCCAGAAATGTTGCCAGAAAAATTTTGATCATCGAATGTTGACTATAAAAGCTCTCGTGTGATACCGGCTTCAGGAACACTTGGACTACAGGGCGGGTGCCCAACCCCGGAAAGGGTTGAAATAGGGGAGCTATCCCCCCCGCCAAAGGCGGCTTTCTAGGGCCTTTCCTAGCTGATGCTGAGAGGATTGGGTTCTAGTCAAGTGGTGATGGGCTGGTCTATTAGAGTGAGAACTGAGCGATCTCTGCCATACCCATAGCTTACTCTGACTGTTCCTTTTACTTATATATTTTCTAGATCTCAAGTGACGGCGTCTCTAACGTGGATTGACCTCCCAATCTACCAAGATTGGAAGCCAAAGCGTCACATTTTTCCCTTGCCCCTCAACTTTCTCTTCATAATTGCTGGGGGACACAGGGCCCTGGGTGGGGCTTTGGTTTCCCGGGCATTTCCGCACCCTTCTCAGCTCCCCGCCATGGAGTGGCTTCGGTCACCCAGGCTTTATTGTGGTCGGCGGGGAGGGTTCTGTGGGGGCGCTCGGTTATGGCCTTGGCCTTGCTCGGGGCCTTGGGGCTGTTCGGCCAGGCAGCTTGGGGAACAACAACAACAACACTTGGACTACATAGCAAAACAAGATTTCATTGTAAAAACACGACAATTTTTCTCATGCTGAGCCCCCTTTAGGCGTGTATCTGACACACCAGGATAAACTTTCTGAAAACTGGCTTGTGTACGTTTCATGTGTTAGAAGCGCAATGATATTTGCTTTAGAAACGTGGCCTGTCAAAGCAGATTATATCAGCAGAAAAGAAGGTAACAATATGAGAATGATGAGATGGATGTATAGGGCCAAACTGCAAAATAGGATATCTAGTAAAGAGCTAAGAAGATGGTTAGGTATCAAGAGTATCAGTGATGAGATGCGTACTAGTAGGCTGGGAGGGTTTGGACATATGGAGAGGATGGATAAAATAAACTAAGTTGGATGAAGAGATGCAAGTCAGTGAACGTGGGAGGAGCTGCACCAAGGGGAAGACCAAGAAAGACGTGGGATCAGACCTTACAGCCTGGTCTTGAATATAAAAAACGGACAAGTGAAGTGGCCTGGAGCTCCGCCATAGAACATGAGACCAGAACCACACTTTGCGTCGAGCACTTGGTCTTTAAATCTATGTATGTATGTTTGTATGTCCATAGCCTATCGTCTTGTACAAAGTTAGTCTGTTTTACGATACTAAACCGTGGTACATAATTGTTTTTGTTCTTTCTGAGCTAAGCTAATCACACAGCAAAACTTATATTACCAGTCTGCTTTAGACACAGTTGGACGCAATATTTCTGGATTAACTTTTATATCCAGACTTTATATACTGTTTTTTTTTTTTTTTTTTTCCTATGTGATTGAGGGAGGCAAAAGGCATTACTGCCTATAGCGAGTGCCTCGCCATACTGGCGATCTGAGAGCAGATTATGAGAAGAGAAATGCTTAAGAAATTTGGAAGCAAGAATAGTTTCAAAAACTTTAGAAAGACAAGAGATNATTGCTGGCTGGGGCGTTCTGAAAAACTAATGGAGTAGTGTAAGGTTGAGTCGTCTGCGTATGAATGGATGGGAATTAAGGTACAGTTAAGGAGATCATTTATAAAAATTAGAAAGAGAATAGGAGATAGGACAGAGCCCTGAGGAACACCGGAGTTTATAGGGTGAGGAAGTGAACAATGGCCGTCCACAACCGCGGCTATGGAACGGCCGGAAAGGAAATTAGAGACAAAGGCACAGATGGAGGGATAGAAACCGAAGGAGGGTAGTTTAGAAATTAAAGATTTATGCCAGACTCTATCGAAGGCTTTCGATATGTCTAGTGCAATAGAAAAAGTCTCACCGAAGTCCCGAAAGGAGGATGACCAAGAGTTAGTAAGATATGAAAGAAGATCACCAGTAGAGCGACCCTTAAGGAAGCCATACTGGCGATCTGAGAGCAGATTATGAGAAGAGAAATGCTTAAGAAATTTGGAAGCAAGAATAGTTTCAAAAACTTTAGAAAGACAAGAGATGAGAGCAATTGGACGATAGTTGGAGGGTTGAGAGCGGTCACCCTTCTTTGGGACAGGTTGAATGTGAGCAAACTTCCAGCATGAAGGGAAGACGTTAGAGGATAGACAGAGACGAAAGAGTTTGCCTAGGCAGGGAGTCAGCACGGAAGCACAGTTTTTGAGAACAACAGGAGGAACACCGTCCGGACCGTACGCCTTATTAGTGTTAAGCCCAGAGAGGGTAGAAAGTACATCTTTAGAAGAGATTAGGATATTAGGCATAAGTAAGAGAGAGGAGGGCGGAGAGGGAGGAATAGCACCGGAATCATCCAAGGTGGAGTTTCTAGCAAAAGTTTGAGCGAAGAGTTTAGCTTTGTCAGAGGAAGAAGTGATGGTTGTGCCATCAGAGTGGGAAAGGGGAGGGAAAGACGAGGAAGAGAAATTGTTGGAGATGTTTTTGTCTAAATGCCAGAAAGCTTGGGAAGAGCTAGAGTTGGATAGTTCAGTGCATTTATTATTGATGAAAGAGTGTTTGGCAAGTCGAAGAACAGATTTGGCTTGATTCCGGGCAGAAACATATGAAGAATGAGAGTCTTGAGTTTTAAGGCGTCGGTACCGTTTGAATGCTTCCTCCTTATTGCGGACAGCAGTAGAACAGGCGTGAGTAAACCAAGATTTTTTATCATTAGTCTGAGAGAAAGAGAATGGAATGTATGCTTCCATGCCCGATAGGATTACCTCGGTAATACGTTCAGCACTCTCCGAGGGTCCCCGGCCACGGAAGCAGAAATCATTCCATGGGAAATCAAAGAAGTAATGCCGGAGAGCCTTCCAGTCGGCAGCGCCAAAGTGCCACAAGCGCCGCCGGCTAGGAGGATCGGGTGGCCGTACTGGAGAGATAGGACAGGTGACAGAGATAAGTTTATGGTCGGAGGAGCCCAGAGGAGAGAAAAGATCGACAGTATAAGAAGAAGGGTTAGAAGTTAGAAACAAGTCAAGAATGTTGGGCCGATGTCCGATGCGATCCGGCATACGGGAGGGTTGCTGAACTAACTGCTCTAGGTCATTTATGATAGAAAAGACGTAGGCTTGTTCACCAGGTGGATCAGTAGTGTGAAAGGAGAGCCATTGGCGGTGGTGAACGTTGAAATCTCCTAAGATGGAGATTTCTGAGAAAGGAGAAATGGATAGAATGTGTTCCACTGTAAAGTTTAGATAGTCAAAGAATTTGGGAAAGTTGGTAGAGTTAGGGGAAAGATAGACAGCACAGAAATATTTAGTAAGAGAATGACAGGAAAGTTTGAGCCATAAAGTTGAGAATTCAGAGGAGTCGAAATCGGGAACACGAGAGCAAGTGAGTTTGTTGTGCACATATGCACAACATCCGCCTTTGGCTTTGAAACTAGGATAGAGAAAGTAGGAGGATACAGAGAAGGGGCTGCTGGATGTTGCTACAGACACCTGAGTTTCGGTGAGGAAGAGAAGATCAGGTTTGTAGGAGGAGAGATGGTGCTCAACAGAGTGAAAGTTAGAGGAAA